>OVAX01000232.1:0-102783 GCA_900406405.1 Lepidium africanum | reverse complement strand
TAACGCGTGGGCTCCACATATATATTAAACTTTGCCGTAACTTTTTGACATTTTTAACAGATCGGTATATATCCCTCTAGGGAATGAGAATAATTACTTTGGAAAAGAAAAAAAACTTTCAAAAGAAAACAAAAAGGAAAAAAGAAAACCCAATTATAGATTTTGTCTGAATACATGTACAAAACCTAAGACTTTAAACTTCATAAAGTCTACAGAGAATCTGCATTGGAACTTAAGATGATGATAATGACGTCACCATTATTCATCTAAACTCATTCTCTCGGTTTACAAAATTTGAAAGTTCTTTTTGAAGATGAGATCTTATGGCAAAGAGAAGAAGAAGCCTTACGTTTTCATGGCTTGTTGCTTCTTCTTCACTATCATTGGTTTCTCCTTCTTCAGTCTCTTTTCACAGGTTTTTCTCTCTTTCTCTCTTAATATCTTTGATCATTGAACCCTGTAGAAGCTTTTTATAAAGCTCTGTTTATTCAACAGGAAACTTTCAGTGAGATTCTTACACGAAGATTCTTCTATTCAGTCATTCATTTTTGTTTCAACTATCTTGTTCAAACGGAGTGATAGGGACGTCGGTCTTAGACCATCATTATTGGGAGGATTTAGAGGGTTTCTTAACATTTTATAATATTAAAAAAATAAAAAAGGATGAGAGAGGATTAGAAGAGTTTCTTATTTAAGAAACTATCCAAAAAAATTAAGAAACTCTCCTTCTATGTGTTATATTTTAATTGGATCTCATTGACACTCCTTCTATGTANTATATTTTAATTGGATCTCATTGACACTCCTTCTATGTACACAAATTTTTAATTAAAATATTGGTAAGATACTCATTTTTGAGTATCTCATTGATAATGTTGCTCTTAGAGTTTGATTCCGTAAGGAACTAAGTTGTTACTCTTTGACCAGACAATGATAACCATGTCTTAAGTCTGATTAGAAAATCTCGAGTAGTCGTACGTACTAGCTTCTCGGTTGAGATTCGTTGGGTTTCCGCCGAGATCCCGAGTTACTTTAGTCTCAATTTCACTTGATTGACTTATCACATGTTTTGATTGTTATTTTGAATCACATGTTTTGATGTGGCTGATCAGGTTTTAAGCTGGAGTCCTCGAGCTTTTTACTTGTCGAATTTCGCAACTAAACAACAATGTGAAGCCATTATTGATATGGCAAAGCCTAAACTTAAGCCTTCTACGATTGCTTTAAGAATAGGCGAAACTGCAGATACCACTCAGAACATTAGAACAAGGTAACAAAAAAAAGCTTCCATTGTTTTGTAATGGAGATTCAGAGGCTAGAGACTCATTAGATCAATGAGCATAACAAGAAACTTAACATTTTAAAATGCAGCACTGGAGTGTTCATTGGTGCTAAGGAAGACATATCTGGGATTTTAGCTGCCATGGAAGAGAAGATAGCTTTAGCCACAAGAATCCCTATAGCTCATCATGAAGTAAGACACATATACTAACTGATGAAATGTGTAAGAACATATGATGAACCAAACACTCACCTTTTGTCTCCAGTCATTCTACATCTTGAGGTATCAACTTGGCCAGAAGTATGATTCACATTATGACGCATTTAATCTCGCTGAGTATGGAAACCAGAAAAGCCAAAGGGTAACTAATTAATCTAATCAAGTTAGCTGCTCCAGATTTGAAAAAGCTTTATAGCTTCATCTAACCAAGCTAAGTCACAAGGTTGATTCAGTGTTCCATCTATTGATCCTTCTCCACTCAACATATGAATGCAGCTTGTGTCTTTCCTATTATACTTATCTAGTGTTGAAGAAGGTGGAGAAACAATATTCCCATTCGAGGTAATTGTTGTTTGTTCTCATTCCGTTTATCGATTGTTCGGGTTCTGTGGTTGTAAAATGGATTGGTTTTGAGGAAGCAGAATGGGAGAAACATGAATGGAAGCTATGATTTTCAAGAGTGTATTGGTCTGAAAGTAAAGCCGAGGCAAGGAGATGCCATTTTCTTCTATAATTTGTTCCCAAACAGAACAATCGATGAGGTTCTCATGCTTCAGACAATCAGAAAATTCGATTCTAAGACATCACATGTTTGATCTTTCTCAGGATTTTTGGTTTTGTTGTTGCAGAGATCTCTTCATGGAAGCTGTCCTGTTATCAAAGGTGAGAAATGGGTTGCTACTAAGTGGATAAGAGACCAAATATATAAAGATTGACTTGTAAACTATCAAACTTTTCATTTTTCATTCATATTTACTTGTAAAACAATAATCAAGGCCTGAAAGGTCCAAAGAAGATGATCTCAACAAGACATGAATAAAACTCAAAAAATGATCCAAAATAATAGAATTCTCTCAAACTAATGAATCAAAACCTCTTATACTACTTTCATTGATCTTTGAACTTTCCAGATTTTGTGATTCTTCATTTCATGTTGCTAACAAAATCGAAGCGAGATCATTGACAGAATATCACATACCAAACTGAGTTTTGTTAGGAAACATGGAGATTTGGCTTGTCCTGCTTTCCCCTTTAATTGCTCAAGTTCCATAACTAGAGACCATGAGTTACTCAGAATCATAATTTGTGCCAATCTTGGTGTGGTGACTTTCCCCATCGTCTCAATAAATATATACAACCAGATGCCGCGAATAAACAAAAGGCACCAAAAGCCATCATTGTTGAGTTTTCAATCTTGTGAGAGTACCCTCTCTGCAATATTCAGATCAATAAGGTTACTAAATCAGAAGCAAAATAGGTAAAATATTGTGTGTCTAATGGCATTTACCTGTATTAAGCAAAACAAAATAGCTGCATTAGCTGGAACTTGAGAGATACTTATCATCCCTCCACGCAATTCATTTGGTACATAACTATAAACAAAGATTAAAGTCATTACAACAGAGAAGAAGATTTTTCTAGTAGCAAAGAATGTCATTTGTGAAATAATCAGGAAAAAAAAATGAATGAGCATTACATGGTTCTTAATCTTGCAAGCAAAGGTAGGGCCAGTCCAGCACAGCCATGAAATAAGCAGAAAAGTATTACCAAGAGTCGGATTTCCTGCAGAACATGGTTTTTAAATGTACGTGAGGACTACCAATGAAGCAACAAGCTTTTTATGGGTACGCTTTACTGAAACTAGCAAATAACTTACCTGGTAATCATAAGCTACTATAGAAAACAACACCCCAAGTATAGCATATATGTAGACTAAGCAATCTTCAAGCCGGATCAATGATTGTCCGCTCATAAGCCATGGGAATACTGTACTCCCAAGCATTCTTGAGCCCAAGAAACATGGATATATCAATCCCAGATTCACTTCTCGCCCATCAGCCTAACTCAACATAGCTCATATTTAGATTTCAGCAGATGATAATAGAAAAGATCATTGCATGATAGACAATTGAACACCATCTTACTTTAAAATCCTAATTGGGGATCAGTTGATGGATTAACACCATATGCATTTAAGTGTCTTTTCTAATTATCTTTTTGAGACTTTAAATTTGGTTGAAGGAACTGAAAAGTACTATAAGGAATTTGATCATACCACTATTGTTGGTGCCCAAAGAATCCAAAAGACCACAGTGGCAAACTGGAGGCAAGCTTGTGAAGTTCCAAGAAACCATATTCTTTTATCTGATCAAATTGACAACGTAAAATTAGTTTATATCTTTTTTCACAAATTCAAATTGAGTAAATGTTACAAAAGAAAATACTGAAAACAAAACCCTTACCTCCAAGAACAAATGCATAGAAGGCTGCAGAATAATCCCGAAAAGGAAGGTTCTTCACCGGCTCTTTTGCAGTCCGCACAATACAAATAATGGCTACAACAGACAAGAACACCGAAGCCGCAGCAGTCAATGCAATGCCATGCTGAAAATTTCCACCCACAAGCCAATTTGATAGCACTTGGCCTCCAATTAAAGATGCAGATTCAAGGAAAGTCATCAACCAGAATGTTTCATTTAATGAGTCATTCCGTTCACTTTGCTACATAGATACAAAACATTATTAAAACCACAACTTTGTGTTCTAATGATAAATGGACTTACATGTAGTCACTATTACAAACCTTTTCATGTTCTACAACCACCCAAGTCTCAAACCCAAATGAATAAATGAGACCAGTAAGAGACAGACAAACATTTACAAACCAAGCACTAGGACTCGTTGTAATCCTCTTCCATACACCAACAATGAAGTGTAACAAGCAATAAAGTAGACAAATTCTCTTCTGTCCTCTACAAAACAAAAAAGTTCCAGTATGATTCGAGCTTAAACAAAACCAGAACCTAATTCAGGATTTGATCAAATCAAAATTGTACTAAAAGCTCACTTACATGAGATCAGAAAGCACACCAAGTAAAGGACCAAGAACAAGAGCAGTTGAATAACCAACACAGAGATGAAACACCATTGATTCTTTACTTAAACCAAAGGATGTTAATTCCAATTCTCCATAAACTGACCATAAACCTTCCATCACTGCAAAATTTCAAACAATAAATTCAAGTTATAGCCATGATCAAAATTCAAATCATCTCAGATACAGATAAAGATTTCTAAACCCATTTATAAAAATTAAAAAATATACCTGAAGAGAGAGTGTAGATAGCTAGAAACCATCTCTGGAATCGAGCAAATGAAGAGGAAACGGAATGATCAAAGGTACCAAAAGTTCTGTTCTTAGTGAAATAAGGAAGCAAAAATATCGACAAAAATGTGGAAAAAAAGAAGACGACGAAGACGCTTGAGCTTGGTTCCCAAATAAAGCTCTCAATCACCACACCCATTGATCCAAAAAATCACCGGAAAAGTCGCCGGAGAAAGAACAAAAAACGTCAGTGAAGATAATAGATCTTGACTGATATTTGTTACTTGAATTTAACAATAATTCGAAACCTCTACCTCATTTAGAGGGTTTATGATCTAAACGGGCCACGGGCCAAAATTGCCCAAAGGCCCAAGGCCCATTGAGTTGAATAGAATTATAATTATTGAGATTGAAATTATAATGAGAAAAATGTTTAAAAACGAAAAAAAAAAACATTTCAATGGTCCAAAAAATTTACCAATTTTGATTGAGAGGCTTAAAATTCTAATTTTTACTATTTTTATATTTAAATTTTAATCATAAACTTTTGTTAAATGAGCATCATGATTTAACTCATCAAATTAATTTTATTAATCAATAGATTACACAAATTTCACTTTCAAAATAAAAACTAACACCCAGAACGTGTGGTCCAGTGGTAGTGCCCACTTTAAATTTCTTCAGGCTTAAGAGTTGGATTCCACCCTGATGCAAATGGAAAGAAAAAGAAGAATTTTGAAATATGAATTTTGGTTATGGATCGAACCTTTTCGATCTAATTATAAGAGTACGGTTGAAAGAAAATAGAAACTAACAAAGATTAACGGATTGATATGGCAGTTAAATGATATACTATAAGGTGAATTTGGTTTATTTGATAAAAATTTAGAACTTAAATAGAAAACATAAAAATTAGAGATTATGTTTCAACTTCTG
Organism: Lepidium africanum; assembly: GCA_900406405.1. Taxonomy (NCBI): domain Eukaryota; kingdom Viridiplantae; phylum Streptophyta; class Magnoliopsida; order Brassicales; family Brassicaceae; genus Lepidium; species Lepidium africanum. The sequence goes on along the minus strand of OVAX01000232.1, from coordinate 97,240 downwards.
AAAGTTGCATCGTCTCTTATTATATTGTTAGGCGTTTGAGTATCCGATTATGAATCAAGTTTTGTAGATTTAGGTGTAGTAAAAGTTTCTTTTTCAACTATTTTTGGATGACTTTATTTATAGTCTTGAATGATGTTTTTTACTTAAGAAGTTAACAACAATTTTAACTCATTTAGAGGGTTGCTGATCTAATTGGGCCAAAATGAGCCCAAAAGTCCTAAGGTCCATTAAGATGAATCGAATTATTCTAGAATCAATAAAACGCGTTAGGTGATTGGTGAGTGAGTGGCGAATTAACTGTGAGTGGACATTATAGAAAAGTAGCAAGTGGCATTATTATTTTTATATTTAATAAATATTCTTTTTTTCTCAGTCGGCAAAATAAATATAAATTCATCACATTTCGTATTTTTTACATTTGCTCATTCTGAAAATTAGGGTTTGAGTTCTTCTTCTTCTTCTTCTTCTCATTCACCTGCGTAATCGATCAGAAAAGAGAGAGAGATGGGTGGAGGAAACGCGCAGAAATCAGCGATGGCTCGCCAGAAAAACTTGGAGAAGGCGAAATCTGCAGGAAAAGGTAACGACTAGGTTTAGTTTTTAGGATTTATCAAATTAGATTTCAGAAAATGAAAATGGAGATCTAGCCGTAGAAATCGTGTTTTTCGATCATTTTTTGTTTGATCTGTCTTACAGGAAGCCAATTGGATGCTAACAAGAAAGCTATGTCGATTCAGGTGACTTATTTACTACTAATCGCTTTATATCATTATGTTAATGAAGAATTTTTTAACAATTTTTGGTCAGTAGAATCGGTTTTCACTATAATCACTTGAGTTGTCATGATTATAATTTAATGTATTTTATTTTCAGGAAATCGAATGTTTGATTGTGCAAGTTTATGAAATGTTGAAGATTATGAAACTTTATTCCTTGAAATTGTTTATTAGGTACCAAAATAGAACTCTTATGGAGTCATGAAACCTTAGTTTAAATGTCTGGTCTTTAATGTAAGATTTATCTCATGTTGATGCAAACTGTTCTGTGGAAACACACATTTGTGCTTGGTTTATTTTTAACGATTAAGCAAGTTTTATGATTGAGTTATGAGGTGTTCGCTAAGTTGATACTTCTGGATTTGTATGCATATTTCTATGAGTTTGGTTCATCTTTTACCATTGGGCAAGTTTTACGATTGAATTGTGAAGTATTCAAGCTAAGTTGACACTTCTTGATGTATCTGTAGATGAGTTTGGCTTTATCTTTTACCGTGAAGCTTGTTTTATGATTGAATTGTGAGGTGTTCACTAAGGAGTTACTTGATGTGTATATGTATATACAGTGCAAGGTTTGTATGCAAACATTCATCTGCACAACATCAGAAGTGAAATGCAGGGAGCACGCAGAAGCAAAGCATCCGAAAGCTGATGCTCTCACTTGCTTTCCTCACCTCAAGAAGTGATTAAAAATACTGTGTCACAAAAAAAGGATTCTAATGTGAAATGTATGGATCCTCTTCTCTACTATGTTTGTATCAAAGTCAACATATTTATGGTTCTGTTCCCTTCTTTAAAGACTTAAAAGTCTCTTTCTAAACTGTTATTATTATATGATGAAGAAGTAATGTTTGGAACTGTTTTTTCCATGCTTAGTTAATATTCTCCTTCTAGCTCTGTACATGTATAAGTATTAACTCTATTGTTATAGCTTTGGCTTTTGTTACAACATCGCAATGTTAAAGTTCAGAAATAGTTGAAAGCACCAATCAAGCTTAGGTCTTACTGAGGTTGAAGTCTGTTGCTCTCTTCAGCTTCAACTTGAGCGAGATATGGATGAGTATGAGCCTAAACAGCGACTTTTACCATGGCCTCTTTCTCGGTTAAAGAAGTTCATCGAGTAAATTGATGGCCTGAAGTTGTTGATACAATTGAGTCAATGGAACCTCAGGTGAGGCCAAGTGTTAGGTTGTATGCATTAATAAAGTTGGACCATGGTATGGTTGGTTATGCCTGCAAACGAGAGTGGTTCAAGTCTTAATTCCTTGGTCTGACATTAACTATTCAAGTTTTGTTGCTTTATGGTAACTTCAACATCAAACAAGAAGCCAAGGGTCCACATGTTTAATGTATAGTCGTAATCCTGTAGATTAAGTCGTAGCTTGGGACCCTTGGAAGTATCTGAGAAACAATCAACTAAAGTCTTTAGTCTAATATGTATATTAACAGCTACAAGTAGCTTACACACTTTGATTGCAGGAAAAAGGCTTTGATTGCTAACTAATGTTGGAGTGGTAGGTGGTTAGAATCGCTTGTGTGTATTTGTTATTTAGATTTGGACAAAATACATGGAACCAAATACCATAACCGAACAGAAACAATTGCTATTAGGTATTTCAAAGATATCTATTAGTTTAATTTGGGTGGGGTTCGGGTGGGTCTTAAATATGCGAAAAAAAATCCAATTTTTTTTAAAAATATCCAAATAGCAAAAATACATAAAAAACATATTTGCATACCCAACTATTCAAAAACTATATTAAAATAATTAAAAATATCAAAAAAATACTCTAAAAATACTTTTGAAAATTTTGGATTTTCAGGTAGTTGTTCGGTTTTCGATTTGAGTCCGGCTTTAAGTCCGGTTTTTGTTTAAAATTTTGGATTTTCAACTGTTCGGTTTTTGATCCGGGTCTGGCTTTAAGTCTGATTCTTAGGTTTAAAATATTAGACCCGTTCTAGTATTTAGGCACTTGGAATTTAAATTCAAATATTTTTTTTCGGGCTGGATATAGGTTTGGCTCCTAGAATCCCGAGAATTATGTCCCAGACCTATTTATGTGTATCATATATGTAATATTCAGAACCAAATCGATATACAATAGTAAAATGTGAAATGCTCGATGTTTTGTATATATATTGTAATATTCTCTCAAAGTTTATTCAAATTGACACGAACTCGAATAGAAATGACCTGAAATTGAATAATCTTGGTTTATATATGGATCTAAAAAAAATTCACGAAAAAGATCCGAAATCAAATGGTATGGATCCGAATCCAATCCCAAGACCCGGAAAACAAAAGCTATTTGTTTTCATCAACCTACAACGACACCGTTTCGCTGTGGTATTAGCGCCGCCATTTTAAGATCATCCCAAAACGACAGCGTTTTGACAGAGAGGCAAAAGAAAGCCCAAAAAAAAAAAGAGACAGAAAGAAAAAGCTAATTCGTTACCATCTCTTTCATTTTCTCAAATAGAGTTTTAAAAAGACATTAATGGCCTTAAGGCCTTGTACTGCATTCACAATCTCCTCTCTTCGCTACGCTTCCGCCGCCAACGACAATCTCTTTTCTCTTCTCTCTTTCTCTTTTTCTTCTTCTTCGTCGTCTCCGGCGACGAAGAATCTCCTTTCCTCTTCGCTCTCTTCTCTCAAAGACCTTCGTCGTTTTGCCTCTAGCGCTTCTCTTTACCGTCAACATCTCCGACAACAACAACAGCAATCGCGCTTGAAAGAGAAATCAGAAACGCTGGCGCAGAAGATCGGAAAATCTATCCGGCGTGCCGGTGCGCCGTCGAAAGCTAGGGTTTACGCCGATGTCAACGTCGTTAGACCTAAAGATTATTGGGATTATGAGTCACTTACTGTTCAATGGGGGTATATCTTCTTTCGCTTTTTCGAATCTTATTTAATTATCCTAGTATATCTTCTTGATTCGATTGGGATTGATTGTTCTGGAATCAATAGATTTAGGGTTTCGTCGTCAGTAATTCTTTTGTAGATACAGATTTTTGTTGGATAGATTCTCCTAAATAGTGTGGAATTGATTTTTTTTTGTACATGGTCTCTTCAATAATAGAGAATTGGTCTTCTTTTTGTATAAAATCTATTGGAATTTGTTGGCCTGTGTAAACTAGAGTGTTGAAGTTCGTATTATGTGGTTACTATTCGGTATACGAGTGTTTGAGGTAGCTAGTTACGGATTCGACTTAGATATAATCTCGTAAAGAATACAGGATAGTATCGTTTGGTGTACTAGTCTTATGAAAATTGCTGGTTTATGTGAATTAAATAAACTATGAAATTGCTTCCAATGTTTTTGGAAGAAGTGATTTTGGATCTTGAGTTTGTATGGTGTGGTTACTATTCTGTATTTTAGTGTTTGAGGTAGCTTCATTGATGCCGCAGTGTACAGGATGATTATGAGGTGGTGAGGAAGGTTGGAAGGGGAAAATATAGTGAAGTCTTTGAAGGCATTCATGCCACTGATAACGAGAAATGTGTTATCAAGATTTTGAAGCCTGTGAAAAAGAAGAAGGTTAGTAGTAGACCCAGCTACTTGCTTGGTTCGGCGGAAATATGCTTAGGATGAAGTGTGTTACCATCCCTTTGCTTGATTTGAATTTGTCTCTAACATGTTTAGCTTTTCTTCTTGGCGCAGATTAAGAGAGAGATTAAGATTCTGCAGAACCTCTGTGGGGGGCCAAATATTATAAAATTACTTGACATTGTTAGAGATCAACAGTCTAAGACGCCCAGCTTGATTTTTGAACATGTGAACAATAAAGATTTTAAAGTCCTCTATCCAACTCTCTCAGACTATGATGTTAGATACTATATCTTTGAACTTCTAAAGGTACGTAATTGATTTTCATGAATCCTAGATTGGGCTCTCTTATATCTAATATTCTTTGATGCTCTGGTAAAAGTAATCAATAGATAGAGTATACTTGTATTTTGTCAGGTACTGTGGTGTATGCCTTATTTTGACTGTTGAATCCACCACTGCTCAGCTACTATTTCATTCCTTATTTTGTGTGTTGTGTTTATGCAGGCATTGGATTTCTGCCATTCTCGAGGAATCATGCACAGAGATGTGAAACCCCATAATGTTATGATTGATCATGAGCAGCGGAAACTTCGTTTAATTGACTGGGGTTTGGCAGAATTCTATCATCCTGGGAAAGAATACAATGTTCGCGTTGCTTCAAGGTAGTCCCTAATCTCTCCTTGGCAGAATTCATTATGTAGTAATCGTTGTAGGACTTTCTATTCATAGATATGAGAAAAGGCAAAAAGGTGGTATGTAGAAGACTTTCATGCACTGAGCTCTTGAGATTTTAGAAGTTGAAACATATTATCTTACTTCGTTTGGCTGAATTATATTCAAGTGTTTACTTTTATCATTTCTCACATCATATTTGATGTGCAGGTACTTTAAAGGTCCAGAGCTTCTAGTGGATTTACAGGACTATGACTATTCCTTAGACTTGTGGAGTCTTGGGTGTATGCTTGCTGGAATGGTGAGCGTTTGTAATTAGTTTAATTTGGTTAAGTGGTTGTGTTAGTAAAATAAATATCTTAGTAAAATAAATATCACCACTGCAGTTTAGTCAATATATCTAGTCCTTAAGTTAGATAAGTGGTTTATATGTAATACTCCATTGTAGTATCTAATGCTGAAATTTGTTGCAGATATTCCGCAAGGAGCCCTTTTTTTATGGCCATGACAACTATGATCAATTGGTCAAAATCGCAAAGGTATAAAACCTTTCATCTTTGGATCATCATGCCCTTTCTTCACTAAACAGATAATGCTACAAGTACATTCACAGATGATAATATGTGCTCATAAGTCATAACTATGGCAGGTGCTTGGCACAGACGAACTCAATACCTACTTAAGCAGATACCGCATAGAGTTGGACCCTAACCTCGCATCCCTCGTGGGAAGGTAATATTGGTTTTACAAATTCTTAAAAACTCTCAAAACTCAGATTTTTGTCTTATCGTTTCAGAATTGTTAACTTCTCCCTCTTGATTTCATATAGACATAGCCGGAAGCCATGGGCAAAATTCATCAATTCTGAAAACCAACACTTAGCGGTTCCTGAGGTAACATTACATAACTTGATTTTTTATACTTAAAAGTCTAGTCGGATTTTCGGATGAACGTGACTCAGATTATATCCTTTAACAGGCTGTCGATTTTGTGGATAAGTTGCTGAGATATGATCACCAAGAAAGACCAACTGCTAAAGAAGCAATGGTAAGAAACCAAATATTCCTAATTTTCTTCTAAACTCTCTTCCAAAAGATTTTCTTTTTAAGGTCTATTATATACCTTTGAGACTATAAATTAGTTCATAATAGTTATTAATTTTATCGGTAATATACCAAAAAACTTAATTTAGAATCAGAAAATTCATTAATTTAATAGAAATTGGGAGAAATGTTCTTAGTCATGCGGTTAAATTTGCTGTTTGTTTTTCTAAAGAATTGTGTTGTCCTACATGTTATTGTCAGGGGTTTAGGTATTAGGTTATAGATTGGATCTATCCATCTAATTCTTAAAAGTTCTTTTAAAAGAAACTTACGTGGAACTGACAATATGACTGAATCTTTTTGCAGGCGCATCCGTATTTCTATCCGATTAGAAATGCAGAAAGCAGCCGTACGCCGCGAGCTGGACAGTGATCCTGAAACATTTGCTTGTTAAATTTCTGATTTTTCATTTCGTTACAGATTCAAAATTTGTTATAAATCGATTTGCCATTTGTTGTGTCTTCCTCGTATGTGTGTCGTGTTTGCTCTTTCTCAAGTGTTTCAACTCTTTAAAAATTTTCTTAAAGATGTAAAATCCACAAGAAGGGTTTAAAGAAGGATTTCTTCCAATTTTGGTTTTATAGGAATATATAATCGAGTTGGATGTTTACATTTGAATTATTTTCTGTTTGAATTTGATTCTAGAAAATATACATATTTTATCTCAATTTGCTATTTCTGTAGAGGACTTTTATAGAATTGTACACTAAAATGAAACTTAAATAACTACAAACAGGAATTAGATTTTGAAAAATGTTGGCATCAAAAGATTGTTTTTTTGGTCGGATTTTGGTCGGAGCATCAAGAGATTGTTGGCTCGAAGGATCACGAAATGTTTTTAATCTATTTAAATTGTTTATTAGTAAACGTAAAAATATGACTTTCAAATACATAGAAACTCTATCTAAAATCCATTAATAATGAGATTTGAAAGTCACGTAATCCATTAAAATTTACTAACCATTTTATAAATCTTTTCATATACAGTTATTTTAAAATCCTTGAATAACGGCCCTTTAGTTATATTTTGACTTGTTAGCGAATATAAAAATCGATTTAATAGTGACATCGATTTATGTTTTATTAAAATGAATATATATTATTGTCAATGCCATGGTTGATTTACTGCTTCGTGGTAGAGTAACTGTTTTGGATACTGCTCTTTATAAATATTAACTGCCACGGCAATGTCTTATGGGCTATGAATGTTTTTGGTGTTTTAAGGGGTTTTTAGATGGAAGAGCCAGACAATGTGCTAATTACCCATGAAACACTTCACCTTCTAAAACACTCTAATACAAAGAAAAGTTGTGCAATAGTAGTTAAAATTGATATTAGTAAGGCGTATGATAAAATGTATTGGATCTTTATAAAAAAGGTTTTTCTACGACTAGGTTTCCATACCACATAGACATATTGGATAACAATACATATCTACTGTTACTTATTCATACCTGATCAACGGAGAAGCTAGAGGAGAAGTTTGTCCGACTAGAGGTATACACCAAGGAGATCCTTTATGCTATACATCTTCATCCTTTGCACTGAGGTGCTCTCGAGACTATGTCATGCTGCAAAAGTGAGAAGTGATTTGCCAGAATCAGAGTGGTTCGAGCTTGTCCAAGCATTAATCACTTGATGTTTGCTGATGATACACTGTTTTTTTGCAAAGCGGATTCTAAAAGCTGTGAGAATCTCCGAGAAATCCTAAAAATTCGAAAAAGTCCCAGGTCAAGTTATTAACAGAGACAAATCTGCAATTACATTCGCTACTAAAACATCATAGGGAGTAAAGAACAATGCAAAAACTCGATTGGGTATCCATACAGAAGACAGAAATGTAAATACTTGGGACTCTCATAACACTTTGGAAGAAAGAAGATAGATATTTTCAGCAAGTTAGCGGAAAGGATAAAGAGCAAAGCCTCGAGCTGAGCTACAAATCACCTTTCTCCGGCAGGTAAACAAATCATGTTACAATCAGTTTTATCTGCAATCCCCACTTACACAATGTTGTGCTTTGAACTACCTACTATCATGTGTAAGCATATCCAATATACACTAACTCGTTTTTGGTGGGATGCGAGTACAAGAGACAAGAAAATATGTTGGGTAGTTTTGAGTAAAGAATGAAATTAAAGTTGTTGACTTAAGCAACAGAGTCTGGAGAGATTGAAGAAGAGATAAGTATTGAGTTCAGTTGATTAAAATTATACATAGTTATAATCACATATATTATCCAAGGAAATCGAAATCATGGTTTTTTGGGTGCGATTTTGTTCTTAGGTTCTCAAGTATTCATATCCACAAATGCGTTAAGGCATTTAGCGAGTTCCATTAAACAAGTTTTCACAAAGCGATGGTTCAGAGAGTTTTTTGTTGGCTTTCTTGAATTGAAGCTCATTTCAAAATCCCATTACAAGAAGTTTTTACAAGAAAATCGCAATATATGAGTTACTCTTACTATGTTGAGGAGGAGGTTGAAGATGCTCTGGTTTTCAAATGATCAAGACAACTACTCATAATCAATGAGTTCTGCCTTTAAACTATACTCTGCAATTTCGTTTTAAGTCATTTCTGTCAATGGCCTTTTTCGTTTCACCGGTAAAGGTGTTTGGTCGGAACTAATCAAAGGAGAATCAAGATTGAGTTTTATTGCACTTTCCATGTTTCCATTATCAAAATTTCAGGGATTCTCTCTCAACTTAAATTCAAATGCTATGCATTTAATTTTATTATGAATCAGGATGAGATTACGGCGTTTTTAATCTCTACCTTTCATCCTTTGTATTCCAGGCGTATTTATGAAGATGTGACGAAATTAATGCTTGTGATTGAGATTTCCAAGTTCAAAATTCACTACTGTTAAGGGAAGTCTTCTTTATTAGTTTCGTTGTAAAGAAGATACGCTCATTTAGTTCTATATCTCACAGAATATTCAGGATTAGGTTAGGGACTCATAAGCGATTCCCAAAACCTAGGTGTAGTCTATATATGTTAATGTCTACAAGTCTTATATACACCCATCGAGCTAATAACCAATTTTCCTCATCCTTTGTTTTTCTCAGCATCCAAATGACTTAGTTAAACGCTAAGAAGAAACAGACTCTAGTTTCTACAGTGCTCTTATGGAGAAGTGTTCCAAGGTGTTGTTAGGCCAGTGCTTGAATCCAGCGAAGCAGGAAGTAGGTGATCTATTACAGAGATTTCCAAGAATTTGGAGTTTAGAAGATAAAGTCATTGGAACTGATTTGGGGTTTGGGAAGTTCCAATTTACGTTCAAGGAAATTAAAGATATGGAGGAAGTTCTCAACCTTGGACCCACTCACTTTGATGGGTGGATGATCACAGTCGACAAGTGGATCCCTAAAGCCCCAGAAACCTACCCTTCTACGCTGGTACTTTGGGCTACAATATCCAATGTTCCAACTGAGTATGCAGCCGAATTTGTTTATCAAGCAATTGGGAAAAGTGCTAAAGATAGATGTGGCCGATTCCAAGATTTTGGTTGAGGTGAATGTGATGAAAGCACTAGTTTTAAAGACAGCCATGGAATTTGAAGACGGTGAAGAAACTCTTGTTCGCATCAAGTATGACATGTTGCAGGGGATATGTAGTTACTGCAACTACATAACCCACGATGTCTCTCGTTACAAAAGATTGGCAATTCATAAACAGAGAGAGATTGAGGGGGATCGTAAGGAGAGGCATGATAGAGCTTCTGATCGGAAACAAAGCTTTAAGGGAGCATTAATCAATCATTCACGGTCTGATCGAGCTTAGTGTGGTGAAAGAAGAATGAGATCATGTCCTTTTGATCAGTATGGTTCGAATTTTAACAACTCAAAATGTGACCTAAAGTATGTTCCAAAATCTATGCCTAGACAAGAGAAGAATCTGGGATGTGAAGATGGTTCCCAACCTGTTGTGCTATCCAAGAAGAACAAAAGACAAGAGGAAGATGATGCAGCCAATATACAGCAAGCATAAATTCTTAATACCAAGCAGCGAGGTGGAGGCAGCTCAGTCTTCATCAAAAAAGTCAAAACTGATCACAGAGAAAGTCGATGAATGTGAGGTAAATTTTGTTCATCCGATGGACTTAAACTCTGGTGGTGTGTTGCTTACTTCACGGGATATTCAGACAAAGGTGATTTCTCAAAGTGAAGACTCTGACCCGATGAATTGTGATCTTTTATCAGATGATAAAGTCGCAGAAAATCAAGGTAAGGATCCACCTTTGGATCCACCTTCTGAAGTTGAGAAGAGACAGGAATATGGGATGATTACATTGGAAGAGAAACAAGAGATGTTAGCTAAAATTGAGAAGATAAACAAGAAATCCAAACCTCCTCTTCCTACTCCAAAATCTACAAACAACAATGTGTCAAGTACCTCATCATTGGACATCTCTAAGAAAGGAACTAAAGCTGCTGGAAGCATCCGAGGAGTCAATGCCAGGAAACAACGCATTGTGAATTCGGTAGAAAGTGGTGAAAAGAAGATTGATAAAGGCAAAAAGGTGGGGACAAGAAGCAAGAACATGGACGATGGAGCTACTTTTCGTCCACCGGCATCGTCCATTTGAACTCTATTTTTTTCAGTTTTTAATGTTTACAGTACTTTCATGGAATTTTCAAGGGATTTCTAATCCATTCCTTTAATTATTTATAAGATATTAATAAGATGAAGAAGTTTGATTTTCTATTGTTAATGGAAACTAAAGGGAACTTCGATTATATGGCTAACTTGGCAAGGAAGTTGAACTATGATCATATTCTTACAGTGGAACCGTTGGGGGCAAGTGGTGGTTTAACTCTTATGTTTAAGGACCATTATAATGTGAATTTAAATTTCAAGAACAAAAACATCATTGATATTTCATTAGAAATTCGAGGGATTATATCCCACATGACGTTTGTCTATGGCGAACCCATTTTTCATTTAAGAGAGAGTGTTTGGGAACGTTTGACAAGATATAGTATTTCTCGCTCAGGTCCTTGGTTAGCGGCATGAGATTTTAATGAAATTTATGGACATCATGAGAAAAAAGGAGAACGGTTACGGAGTTTGAGCTCTTTTGTTCCGTTTAATACTATGCTTAATAATTGCGGATTCATAGACTTTCCATGTACGGGAGACACATGGTCATGGCGTGGTGTTCGTAGTAGTGAGAGCATAAGATGTAAATTAGACAAAGATTTCGGTAATAAAGATTGGCACTCGTTATTCCCAAACTCAAGAACCGATTATTTAGAAATGATTGGGTCTGATCATAGGCCAATTTTGATAGAAATGAAGGAACACATGTAATTACAAGACACCCGAGATTTAGTTTTGATAAACGTTGGATTGAAAAACCAGGGTTAAAACAAGCAATAGTAGTAGGTTGGACTCGATATGCAAATCTGAGAAGAAACCATATACCTTATCAAATATCAAATTGTAGAAGAGAATTATCTAGATGGAGGAAAACTCAGATCATTCCAGGAAAAGAGAAGATTGAGACATTAAAGAATAGGTTTGAGGAGTTGAAAAAGCTGGATTCATGCGCTACTTCGGATATCCAGTCTGTAGCAACAGAGCTATGTCAGGCATATAAGGATGAAGAAACATACTAGAAATAGAAGAGTAGGAACAGATGGCTCCGGGACGGGGACAAAAATACGAAGTTTTTTCATGCAACACTAAACAAAGGAGAGCTAAAATTAGGATAACGGGCCTTTTTGATGACCGCGGTAATTGGGTAGACCAAGAAAAGGATATTGAAAATATCGCTGTAAACTATTTTTGACAACCTGTTTACATCCAGTGGAGCATCTAATATAGATCATTCTTTGGAAGATACAAAACCCATTATCTCAGATGAAGTTAATCACAGACTATTGATCCCAACGATTGGCGAAGAAATAAGATGAGCGATTTTCTCAATAGACCCAAGAAAAGAACCAGGACCGGATGACATGACTGCTTTTTTCTTTCAACAATCATGGGACATTATTCACAAATATCTGGTGAAATTAGTAACTAACTTCCTCGACACAGGGATATTCGAAAAAGATCTTAATCTTACGAATATTTGCTTAATTCCAAAAACTTTGAGACCAACATGAATATTAGAGTTTAGACCTATAAGTCTGTGCAATGTTATATACAAGATTATATCCAAGGTAATTTGTCCACGCTTGAAAAAAATCCTGCCTACCCTAGTCTCAAATACTCAATCTGTTTTTGTATCAAGACATTTGATTTCAGATAATATTTTGATAGCACAGGAAATATTTCATGCTTTGCGCACAAACCAAAAAATCAAAAGCACGTTTATGGCTATAAAAACTGATATGAGCAAGGTGTATGACCGTATCGAATGGGGTTTTTTATGGCAGTTACTACTGAAATTAGGTTTTCAGGAAAGATGGGTAAAATGTATCATGCACTGTGTATCCTCAGTATGATACTCAATTCTTATAAATGGTATATCAAGAGGGAGTGTCACACTTAATAGAGGTCTTCGCCAAGGAGACCCCCTATCCCTGTACCTCTTTATTCTATGCACAGAAGTGTTAATAGCGAACTTAAGAAGGCGGAGGCACTGAAATAGATGAATGGGATTTCGGTGCCACGGGCTAGCCCTGTTGTCTCCCATATGCTATTTGCTGACAATAGCATTTTCTTCTTTAAAGCAAGTGTAGAGGAAGCAAGTATTATCCTAAGAGTATTCAAGGAATATGAGGATGTTTCAGGACAGCAAATTAATTTTACGAAATCATCGATCCAGTTTGGTAAGAACGTAGACCAAGTTTGCAAACACGAAATCCAAGGAATACTAGGTATCCACACTTTAGGAGGTATGGGGTCATACTTAGGAATTCCTGAAGGGATTGAAGGGGCAAACACAAAGGTTTTCGCTTTTGTACGAGAAAAGATTGAAGCTAGAATTAATACATGGTCGGCTAAATTTTTATCAAAAGGAGGAAAAGAGATTTTAATTAAATCAGTTCTAACAGCTATTCCTTCCTATGTGATGTCTTATTATCATCTTCCGAAAGCGTTAACATCCAAGATCTCAGTAGCTATTGCTAATTTTTGGTGGCATAAATTAGGATCAACATGAGGTATTCACTAAGTAAAATGGGAACGTTTATGCAAGGATAAAACATAAGGGGGTTTAGGTTTTCAAGCGATTGCGGACTTTAATTCTACACTCTTAGCCAAACAACTTTCACGTTTACTTGATCACCCGGACTCCCTTCTAGCAAAAGTTCTTCGTGGTATATACTATGTTGGTCCCAATCCCTTGGAACCTCGACGAGTTTATTCACCTTCGTATGGTTGGCATAGTTTTATTTCAGTTCGTGCTTTAGTGATGAAAGTTTTGATCAAAAGAGTGGGTAATGGGGTTACTATCATGGTCTGGACCTATCCTTGGATCCCAGATACTATCCCCAGACCTGCTCTTAACGATGGCCCTTACTTGTATCCAAATTTACGCATATCTGACCTGATTGATAATAATACCAGATTCTGGCACGAACCATTGATTAGACAGTTTTTCAAGCCAAATGATGTTCGCTTGTTACTTGGTCTACACATACCAAGATTTCCCATAAATGATCGTTTGGGATGGCATTTTAACAAGGCAAGCATATATTCAGTCAAATCAGGATACTGGGTAGATTGGAACATTTCTCAACAATCTTCAGTTTCTTTTGGTCCCCATATACAGGATCTTCAAACTGAAGCTTGGAAAGTGAAAGCACCACAAAAAATAAGACATTTTATATGGCAAGTTTTATCAGGTCAAGTTGCTGTCAAATTCAATTTGATGCGACGAGGCATTCAGTGTGATGCTCGGTGTGATAGTTTTGGAACCAAGGATGAAAGTATCAATCATGTCCTTTTTGAGTGTCCACCCGCGTTACAAGCTTGGACACTTTCCTCAATCCCAGCAAGAGTTCATTTCCCTGGGAATTCTGTTTATTCCAACATAGATTACTGATTCTGGCGAATTTCCAAAACTGATGGGTATAATTGTTACCCCTGGATTGGTACATATGGAAATCTCGAAATGAGAAGTCTTTTTCAAATAAGATTCAAGATCTCCATGACCTAATTGAGAAAGCAGAAGCAGAGGCAGGCGCTTGGGCCGCAGTCCAACAAGACATTTCCTCAAAAGACGTTAGTGTCCTTATGACACCTCGTGCACAAGGAGGTACTCCCTCTAGACCGCTTACGGTTCATCCAGGTTTTTCAGGTTTTAGATGTATGGTGGACGCCTCTTGGAAGGAATCAGAGCTATACACATGTCTAGGTTGGTATTGCTATCATTTTAATGACAATGGATCGAATCTAGGAGCACAATGTTTACGACATAGCTTATCACCCATTCATGCGGAATGTGAGGCTCTTTTGTGAGCCATGACTTGTCTTAGTTCCCTCCAGATTTTGGAAGTGGAGTTCTTAGTAGATTGTTCAGAATTGGTAAAGATGGTGGAGGACCCGTCAGCCTGGCCTGCATTCCTACCGTATCTAGCTGATTACTCTCGCCTTAAAAGTTGATTTTGAGGTGGTCTCCTTAACTCTCCTTCCGCGTGGTCTGAACTACAAGGCAGATTTCCTTGCTTATCGAGCTCGAAGGTCTTCACGGTGTTTAGCTATGGTGAACAATGTTCCAGCCTCTTGGACTTGATTATGATTGTTTCTTTCTCTTCTTTATAGTTAAGTTGACAAAAAAATTGTTTTATCATAAATTCCAAAATAATTTAACCAATCACAAATTAATCTGCATAATCTAGACAGTTAAAAACATTAAAACCACAATAAATTTAACATAGATTTCTTAAAACATCAACTAAAATAAAACAAGTATTTTTTCTAAAACTTCAACGAAAACTAAATAAAGAGAGTATATCGGAATATATAGTATTTGTTTGTCAACGTTTCATTTATATGTATGTTATATTATTAACCGTGTTACCATTCTTGCCCTTCATTGTTAGTTGTCCATAAACTATTCATTTTATTTTCTAATAGACATGTAACTTAATATCTGTGAATTAAACCTCTCCATGTTCCATAGATTTACAACGTAAAACAGGGCGGACGATCTAGATCCCCCCTCTCGATTGTTTAGAAAAGATCCAAATGTACCTCGAACTTATACTGCCCTTGATTTAAGTCTTAAAGTTCTGATTCTCCCTCAATTTTTACAAAAAATTAATTTCCCCCCAATCTTGATTTAAGTGGTTTTAATAGGTACAATAAACTGAAAGTAGTCTGATTGCAGAGTAAGTCGTTATTAAACAATACTTAAACCATACTTAATCAATTAATGACCCGTTTGCATATCTGATTAGACATAACCCAACCCATTCTCTTGAGTAATTAATTTTGTAACCCTAACATCGGTGAAGAAGAGAAATCAGAGAGTTTTTGAGATTTGTGAGCAAATAAGAGAAATTGACAATGGATTTCATCGATACTGAAGTGGAAGAGTGTGGAAGAGGTCCAACTATAGAGGATATAGAAGTGGAGATGAGGGAAAGATACAACTTGGATATCGGAGAATTAGTTGGGAAATTTGTCGATGAACCACCAGTTCGACACAACAAAATTCCTGACAGTGATGGTGAAGGCGATGACGAGAATCCCTAGAGGAAGAAGCACAAAATGAGAAGAGGTGATGGGATTTTGTTCGAAGGTCAAGTCTTCTACTCAGCCTTGGCGTTCAAAGATACGGTTTTGGATCATGCATTGAATGAGTGTCGGAATATCAGACAAACTAGGTAAGATAATAACAAAATTTCGTTTGAATGTAGATGAGTTGGGTATAGTTGGAGGATTTATGCATCCACTAGAGGAGATTCAGAGAAATGGGTAGTTAGAAGTTTTAAGTCTAGGCACAATTGCTATGAAAATGGTGAGTGTGAGTTGCTGAAGGTGCATGTTCTAACCACTATGTTCACAGATAAGATTAGGCTAGAACCATAATACTTTATGCCCATGAAGATGGAAGAGGTAATTTGGAAAAAGTGGAAGATCAAATTCACAAGGCCACAATGTCAAGCAGCTAGGAATGAAGCCTTGCAGTTCATAGAGAAGGAGTATGATCAACAGTTTGAGAGGTTAAGGGATTACAAAGCTGAGATTTTGGAATCTAATATGAACTCAACTTGTGTTATTGAGTCTCATAGGAATAAAGATGGTCTTGATGTTTTCTCTAGGTTTTATGTCTGTTTTGATGTGCTTAGAACATTATGGAGATAAACTTGTAGACCTTTGATTGGTGTTGATGCTTGTTTTATCGAAGGAAGAGACAAAGGACAGCTTTTAGTGGCAGTAGGTAGTGATGGGAATAATTCTATCTACCCATTAGCTTGGGCTGTAGTAGAAGTTGAAAACACAGTCAACTAGACATGGTTTATGAAGCTAATCAAGAATGATCTAATGCTTGGTGATGGTGATGGATACATAATTATGTCAGTTCGACAAAAGGTAACTACTTAAATGTACCTGAATGTTGTTGTACCATCAATTGCAAAACATTTAACGTGTGTTGTTGTTATCACTTGCAGGGTTTGATCAATGCCGTGGATTATGTGCTGCCAAGGATAGAGCATATGCATTGTGTCTGCCACATCTACGCAAATATCAAGGGTAAGGGACACGCCAAGAAGACACATATGAAGCCATTCATCTGGAATCTAGCATAGAGCTATAATGATGCCGAGTACCAAGAAAATTTAAAGCATTTGATGGCGTATGATCAAGATGTGTATGACGACGTACTCAAGGAGAAACCAGAGACTTGGTGCTGTGCATTTTACAATGTTGGGAGCTGCTGTGAAGACGTAGACAACAACTTCGTAGAGACCTTCAACAACACAGTACTCAACGCACGGATGAAGCCAATGGTGCCAATGCTAGAGATAATAGCTCGCTAAGCTATGGTGAGGATCATGACGAGAATAATGGCTGCTACAGATCATCAAGGCAGTTGCACTGCATATGTCGAAGACTATCTCACACGAACACACGTCTTAGCTGCATATTGTAGAGTGTATAGATCTACATACTCAATGTTTCAGGGTGTTGATGGCAACTGCTCCTACCGAGTGCATCTAGAAGGTAATACATGCTCGTGCAAGCATTGAGATATCACTAGTATTCCTTGTCAACATGCCTATGCTGTGATCATGGCTCAGAAATTGGAGGTCTCGGATTATGTTTCTCATTGGTTTAAGATTTCACGGTGGAGATAAACTTATACCAATGGCATAACACCATTTCGAGGAGCTAAGTATTGGCTTGTGACGGAGGAAAGTATGCTTACAAAGCCGGGTGAACGTGCACACGCTAGAATGAAAAAGATAAGCAAAGTTGAGAAGAGAAAAAAAATGACAGGCGGAGAGTCCAACCAAGAAATCAGATCCTACCAAGAAGAGAGTTATTCACTGCAGGATGTATGGAGCTCCTACTCACAATTCTAGGTTCCACACAGGTAAAAGAGCAAGGGTATGTGTCACTTTACCTTTCTAAATGAAAACCAGATCAATTTATTGCACAAAAATGAAAACCAGATCAGTTTACCTTTCTAAATGAATACCATCTTACTTGTGTAGGATGCACAAAGAAGAACTTCTTCTTCTCAGCATCAAGTGGAATCTGCTGCTACTACTCCAACTCAAGAAGAATCTTTTGCTACTGCAACTGAAGGAGAATCTTCTCAACAGCAAGGTATTCGGTTTCATACTGAGTTTTCACAAGGAATCATTACTCAAGAGACTTGAGGATGAATGAAGACTTGTTTGTTTTGTAATGTGTCGTTTCTTTGGATCTTGGAAGTACCCATGGTTGTTAGGTCTATTAATGGTTTTTTCGTGGATGGCACATGTGTTTTGTAGTGGATCTATTAATGGTTTTTGTACCCTACTAGTTTTTGGAGTCATGGTTGTTGGATTTCTTTAATGGTTTCTTAACCTTTCAATGACACAAAGGGTTTCGTTTTTATTATATTTAAATGCAATTGTCTTACTTTAGAGTCAACTATCACATGTCTCATGCTTTAGATGTTGCTTTCAAGGTCTCGAGTTGTCAATTTTGATAGATTCCAATGCATTCAAATTTGACATGAAATGGAATTTACACCATTGTCAATAGCAAAACAGAAGATACCAACGATTGTCAAAAGCATTACAATTACATTTTCATGTTGTCAAAAGCATTACAAACAGAAACATTACAAAAGCATTACACAACCATTACTAGCAAAACAAAAGCTTATCAAAAGCATTGTTAAGAGCAATAGCTCAATCATTACCATAATCATCTCCAAACAATTACGTTTTCATGATACCTACAATGACCTAAGCACCTAAAACTAAGGAAACAACAATCCATTTCTTCATCTTCCATTCGGATTCCATGACAATGTTCTCAAGTTCTTGCTTTTGATGCTTAAGACCATTGCTTTCCAAGTCATTCAAATGCCTCTCAATCCTTTCAATTGAGCTACTTATTCTATCAATTTCATTAAGAATGGCCTTATCTGTCCACTTGAATATGTGCTCATTAGAGCCAAGCTACAACAAACAATTGAGGTCACTACACAGTAATAAACACATCGATACACATCAAATTTGGTGACTCATTACCTTGTTCATATATGCTAACTGACAACCATAGTACCAACGCCCTGGATTATTCTCAAACTTCGACGTCTTACAGACAACAGCAGAACCACATTAACATGTTGAAGGAATTCTGACCATATCATGTCCCCTACACACAACAATCGAATTCCCTATAGATAGATTGCGCATTCTGCAAATCAAATCACAACTTCAAAATAGAAACTATATACCAACAATACAGAAGAAGGAAGAGAAAACTACTTGCAAACCCAGAAAAAATTTTCAGAATTCTTACCTCTGATACAAATTAGGGTTCTTCGCCAATGAAATCGAATAAGGAAGAGAAAACTACTTACCTTTCATTCGGATCTGGTTATTCAAAGGTGTTGGGTACTGGTTCGGTACACTTTATTGTGCAACCGGTCTGCTATCTTTTGTCACGAATTGAACCATGATACAATATGTAAGGGGAAATTAATTTTTGGCATCAATTGAAGGAGAATTAGAACTTTAAGACTTAAATCAGAGACAATTATATTGAGACATAGTTCTGGGTACATTTGGATCTTTTCTAAACAATCAGGGGATCTGGATCGTTCTCGGAAAACATGGTTAAGACAAAATATCGGCGATCAAGAAAGAGAATTGTTTTTTATGTCTGCCATGCATGGGATTGAACAATGATGATGATGATAATAATGATAATTGAGTGGGTTTGATTTGACTAGACGAAAGTAAAGAAATGGCAGAAACTATAATCAGTAGACAACGCTCCATGTCTCACTTCCATGTTTCTCTCTTTTTATCAAATATAAAAAACAAGACAGAGGAAAGATTTATTTCTTTTTGTTTTTTGATAACAGATGAAATATCAAATATACAAAAACAGATATATATATATATATATATATATATTTATAAGAGGTATAAAGCCAAGTGATTTTTGTCGAATATAACTCGAAGATACCAAATTTCACAATCTGAAACGTTGAGACTACTAGAAAAATTATTTCTAACATATTGGATTCCGTCTGTTATTTGTCAAAATTTGTCTATTACCCTGATGGATTCTCGATAACAAGCTTCCATCACGATTTATCAGATTAAAAATTTTCTCAATTTCGTATTTCATCAGTATAACAACCTTTTTGACGACAAAAATCGATTCATGTGGATTCATTTAAAAAATATTAGATTTCTATCGCTTAATTAACAGTTTAAACTTTAATTTTTTCTCAAAATAGTTTCCTTACAGATTTCATATGGTTAGTTTTCTAACCATGTAAAAACAAAAATTAGGTATGGAATAGTTATGATTATATACGTAGATTAGGTAAATTAGCTTGAGCATGTATTAAGTTGAATGGTTAGACTATGATTTGTAATAGTATGATTGTTAACTTGTATAAATTTTAATTTTAGAATGATTAGAAATATAGATTTAGTAATTTTACAATAATTGTTAGACTGAGCGATTATAATAGGTTTTTATATTTAGAATAATTGTTAGGTTAAACGATAAGTTTATATTTTTATTGATGAATTTAAACGACACAAAATAGAATAATTACATAACCATTTGGACAAAGGGAACAAAAGAGACTAAACCTCATTTGGTTACAAAAAATTAATATGAAAATATAGATTGCATGGAATTAAATGGAAAAGAAACCTAAAAATAACTTTACAACTGCATTATTTTGCAAAGGAAGTAATACAAATTTTTTTTTTGGGTCTAAAGCCGGACCCATAGCTAAAATAATACAACATATATGAAGCATTTTTCGAATATATATTAGAAAGGCTTTGTCGCATTTGTTTCATGCCTTTTTGTTTGTCTCTCGTTCCCATCCACTACATTGCTTTTGTGTCTGGTCCTTTATCTCCCCACCACAAAACTATCAAATGATAAAATTATTAGAAGTAAAAAAGACATAAGATAGTCTATTTTTGCAGAAAATAATATCTATGACTAGATATTTATAGTTCTCAATCATTTCAATCTGTTCATAACTTACAAAACTAAAAGTATAGTTTTCAATCATTTCCTATAAGTTGTTTTTCAATATTTTCTTGATTATTTAGATTTTGATTTCTAAATAATAGTGTTTGAACCAAAGTAATTTGTTTTGGTGAGTTTTTTTTAGTCATATGCTTATTATGATCCAACTAATAATTCCAATTTCAGGGTTTGATCTCTCTCCACTATAGTTAATAGATTATAAGAGTATTTTATATTATAGATCAAATCTTGTTGACGCAATTCTACATTTGAATTGACAATATCCGATGCATAGTATATACTCATTCTCCAAAACCCTTTTATCATCACATATTTTATTTTTAAGATTGGTTTGATCATTTTTTTCTTCTAATTATACTCTAATTTAAAATTTACTCTAATTTTATCTGTTGTCATTTTAATTAAATTTTGTAAGTTACAATACAATAATTAACAGAATTAAGTGGTTGAGTATTTTTTGCTATATTCTCCACTTGAGTTCAATTTCAAGTAAATGCATTTGTAACATCCCGACCCGTGGGTCCAGCTTACCGGCCCGACGGTCGATACGCCACGTCTGGAAGACTTTAAAGACTTGTTTACCGACCTGACAAATCACCACATGATATTTCCCTGTGTTATGTCCTCACTCACACGGTTCCGAGAATCACTTCCCGAAAGGTCACCCATCCTTTGACTACTCCAGCTCAAGCACGCTTAATCCTGGAATTTTCTCTGGACAAGTGACCGAAAAGATAAGTGCACTCTGGTGACATAGGTGGCCAAATCAATTCTTTTTAAACTTCTCCGCATGCACCACAACATATCATATTTTCCTGAAACTAGGGTGTTACAGCATTTACCCCACATGATATTGTATAAGGTTTGAAGAATTGACTATATAAAAGACTTGTAGATTCAATTATTGATAAAAAAAGATTAAAGGATGAATAGAATTAACTAACAGAGATTCTTGAATTAAAAATGTTTGGTTAAAATGTTTGGTCAACAATAGAAATAAATACGAGCAAAAGTTCTAGGTTTTTTTTAATTATTGAATAGGTTTGGTCAACATAATATGGAATAGGTTTTTTATTTTTATAATATGAAGACTTTTTAATATTTTTCCAATATATATTGGTTTTGAGACTAATTATTTCGATTCTATTAAAAAAGGATCAGATTGAACGCTATTAAAACTAGAAGACACTCGTGAAGATACAAAAGAATCATGAGTCAATCAATGGCGTAGGAGCGTAGGGACAAGGTGCACAATCTCTGGGATCCGGACGACCCAAGGCCTTACTCTATGGTCTCCCCTCACCATAAATATTACGTTTAATAAAAAATATTACCTGCTTTTTTGTAACACATGCCAATTAAATTGCTAGACCTTTTTGTACACAATTTTTAAGGGATCATGCGTTTCTCCTTTTAGAATCACTAGAGGGTGCACTAGGCTACGCCCGCCCGTGTTTGTTCAATATTCGTGTATATACTATTTTTTTTTGGATGATTGTTTTTTTGTAGTTGGATTTATTGTTATATTAGAAAAGGAATGAAGTAATCTATACATAGAGGCAATTAGAGTACTGTTGTAGGTCATCTTAATATTTAAACTTATGAGTCGAGAGGTGAAAGTAGTGTTTAGTAACAATTAGTAATTGTGAGAGAGGGTAAATTAGAGACTCGCTTATAGAGTAATATAAAGTATTTAATATATGAAGTGGAAACAGTTAAATGATAACGTAGTAAATGACCAAACTGAAAATCAAATGAAAAGGAAATCTTAAATTGTCTTAAATAATAACTGGAAGTAAGAGGGACGAAACTGCGCATATAGTTCGTATTGTCAGTGAACTTCGGCCCTCTGTTGTAAGTAAAGTTGTTGAAGTCTCCAATAAACAAATGTTTCCCTGTCATTTCAGGAATTAAATTGCAAATATTAGAGTATGAATTTGCTGGAGATGTTTTTAGTTAAATTTGCTGTCCTGTTTACTTTGAAATGTATATGATTTACATAAATAGTTGGTACGAAATAATTACCTGATTACTTTGCTAAGTTATTGAAGATTTCTTTGTAGACAATATTTGTAATTCAATTTTCTTTTTGGTCTTCTCCTTGCAAGATGGTTAGCCCTTGAGGTGATGTAACTCTAGATAGTGCTACATAGAGTTGGCCATGGCTGAAAATCGGGTTGGGCAGATAGAGCATGACTGATTTCAAACTTTGTCCTTGACTTTTGTTGATGGTCATGGCATAGCAAACTCTCACTGGGAATTGTTTTCTTCGTAGTACAAAAGGATGGTCTGTTTGTGGTGGGGAAAAAATTATTCTTGGTAAGTATACTTCTTTGCCAGCATGTGTGCCTGTAACTATTTGTCCTCCGAGTACTCGTTCTCCCAGATTTGTGACAATAAGTCTGGTCCCATTGCATAAACCTTCTTTATGATTAATGTTTCGGAGGAGCATAATCGGAACTCCTGTTTTGAGATTTAGTTTATGTTGCGGCAAGCCTAGGAATTCCAAAGAATTTAAATACTCCATTGGGTATAACGCTTCGTAGTTGGCTCCCATTGTGTCTGATTTATCTATGCCGTCTAAGCTTAAATATTCTTTAGATTCTTCAGGGATTTGAGATAACATGTATGCATTAATCTCATCTACGTTTTCATTTTGTGGAGTAAGGATGGCTCTCTCAGTCAAGTATTGAAAGTTGGGTTGTCCCATAACATGCTCTCCAAATGCGGCTTTTGTAATCTGTTCCTAAGGATTTCCTTTACGGTCCATAAAGAAAGATGTATCAACTTCCACGAGTTCTCCATCATCAGTGTCAATCTCATTTTGATTTGATTGTAGGTGCAGTTCCATTGCCTATGTGTAGTAGCCATGTTGCGAATGTGGTTTCTGATGGTTGGAGCCTCATGTTTTGCTCTAAGAGAAACACTTGACATGAATCCCATAGATACGATTGACATATGGAGGCTAGCACTGTGTCTGCTCATGTTCCATGTTTTATAACAGGTAGTATTTGTCTAAAGTCACCTCCGAGTAGGACTGTTTTTCCCTCCAAATGGTTTGTTTGCTGCTGAAGAGTCTTCTGATGAAAGTAAGTCTCTTAGTGTTCTATCAAGTGCTTCAAACGTGTGTCGATGTGATATGGGTGCTTCATCCCATATAATCAAATCAGTTTTGATTAGTAGCTCTGCTAGCATTGTACATTTTTTGATATCACAAATTGAGTCTTCAGTGACATTGAAAGGTATCTTGAATCTTGAATGTGTTGTTCGTCCACCAGGTAACAGTATAGCTGCAATGCCAGATGAAGCGACAAGAAGTACAATTTTTTGTTTGGATCTCAATTTAGAGATTATTGTCCTATAGACAAATGTTTTCCCAGTTCCTCCTGCACCATAGAGGAAAAATAGTTGACCCATGGTTTTGTTTACTGACTTCGTTACTGCTTCATAAACTTTGTGTTGATCTGGGTTTAGAGAGTTGTATAACTTCTCATATTCTTCTTTCTCTTCTTTTTCATTGTATTGCAATTCTTGTCACCACAAGCTGTTGCCTAATTCTTTCAAAATGTTCATATTAGGCTTTGGCATATCTCTGTACTCAGTTAGTGATTTTTCATGTTGATGCAGAAGTAACTCAATCTCGATCAAAGTATATTCATGGAGTTCAGCATCTGTGAAATTTAGGCATTGAAACCCAAAGAGTCGGTGTTGTTTGTTAGGAATGTCTTATGCCATAAATTTCCAACAATGTTCCCACAAAAGTAATGGGTTTGCAACCTCACAATATATAAGTAAAAGTACGAACATATGTCGTAATTGGAACGGTGTTGCCCATTGATTTGCTTCGTCCATTGCATGGTGCCACTCTTTATCATCGTCTAGTAAACCTCTAGCGTAGCATGCTTCTTTGAAAGTTTCTTTCAGGTGACCATTAACTGTTCTTATTTCCTCGAAACTTTGGGGTCCTTTAACCACATTAAGTAGAATTCGAAGGTAGTACAATTCTCCAGAAGCTGGATGGATGTTTACAACTCTACCAACTGAGAAACCTCATTTCCTTTTATGCCATATTTTGCTGTTATAGTCCCAAACAAAGTGGGCTGGAAATTCAACATATGTCAACGTTCTTGCAAAGTTTGACTGTTTATTCATCTCCATCCATGCTGTAAAAATTGTCCTCGTTATATTAGGTCTGGATAAGATGTTGGTAATATTTGCAGTTGCTTTATAAGAAACAAACTGTTGTCCTGGGAGATGAACACTAAAGTTTTGAACTGGTGGGTTTCGTTTGTGTATGTGGAATGCAAATTTCTGCCACATAGCTTCACATGCATATATATATATCGATAGTCAAGGTACTCTTGAATTTCATTCCTCTCTTTAACCACTTGTTTTGTTTCTAGAATCTGGGTTGGACTTGATGTTCCTCTTTCAATGAGAATTGTTGCTTTGTCGACTCCTTTGGTAACATACTTGAACAAATATTTTATAGCATTCGAAGTATTGCACCATTCCACATTAATGTGAGCTTCATATTTTTTCAATATTGAAACATTATGTGGGATAACGAATCGGTTATCTAACTTGATTTCACCTTTGATGACAATATTGTCTTCCTGTAAGCGATGTCGGTAGACAATATATCCTGATGAATCATAGAAGTGAAATCAATAAATGGTCGTGGATACTTTTTCATACATATCTTGTTACTCATGCAAGGTGAGGATGGTCGATCTTTTCCACAAGATCCGTGCATCATGTGTTTTTCCACAAGTGCAAAGCCAATTGGGTCTTCTAATTTGTTAGGTAATTCAGCAGAGATGATATTATTTATATCATCTGGGGTAGGGATTTTAGGAGTCTGATCTAACCATAGAAGTATATGTGCGTGCGGTAGACCTCATTTCTGAAACTCTATTGTGTACAACACTGTAGCAAAACAGTTAAGAAGAAATTACTTGAGGTGAAAATTAGGTATCGTAGAAGAAGATAAAATATTATAAGTGTGTATATGTACCAGCAATATATGGTGGGAAAAATGTCCCTTTGTCTAGGTCATGAAGCAATTCTTCTAGTTTCATTTTGAAGACTCGACATTCGATATCTGGTTGGTCATTACCCGATGCACCACCATAGGTTTTCAAATGGTCTATTATGCCTTGCCAATTTGGGTTGGCAGTCATTGTGATGAACAAAGTTGGATTACCATAAGTCCGACAAATTGCCATTGCATCATGATTTTTTTCAACCATGTACCTTGGGCCACCTGTAAAGCTGGATGGCAAGATTATTCTTTTCCCTACTTTGATTGCCTCAGTATCGCCTTTGGTGACTGCATCGTAAACATTATTGTACAAATCAGCTCTTAACTGTTCTTGATTGTTCTTAACCCAGCAAAGTCTTTCTTGTTCAATGACTGTGTATACATCAACTACATATTGTTGGAACAATCGTCCTCCTCTAATAATTGTTATTCCTTCCGCTGATCTGGTTTGGAGTTGATAGGCGTAGAAATCTCGTATGCTAATAAAAGTTTGTTTACTTCGACCAACTTCTGTGACTGCCTGAGGTATTTCTAGATGGAATCCATATTCTCATACGGAAAGAAAACTGGATATTGCAGAATCATGAATAAAGGATGGTCATCACCTATTTGCTGCAAGTGGCTAGATTGCAATTCCAATACTACATCTCTATGACTAGAGGTAACTGTTATGTCTCCAACAATTAAGCCTGCTACTTCTTTGACTTGTGGGAGGTCGTATTGCTTCCCCTTACTTTTTTGGCCAACTAATCGCATAGTCAAATTTTGAACGTCATTAGCTTTGTAACGATCTCGAGCTTTCCGGAAAACTTTACATAAGCAGCTATGTTCATCTAACATCTTGACCAAGCCTACTACTATATCTTCATCAATGTCATTAGAATCATACAGGTTCGAAATGCTTTTGATACGATTGGAGACTTCATTCTCGGTGTCATAGATATACATTTGCAGATACTGTGGTGGCTCACCTTGCATGGGTACCAAAGATCTGATGCGATGGTAGTTCTGCCCATGTATTCTATAGCATGGAGGTCTTTTCCCATATGTGACACTATGATCAATTTTTTCCCCTATAGATGTGAATGTTACGGCAGCGTTGTACAGTCGTATTAATGTACAGAATGACAAATTATTGAGGAGTTCGTCAAGATAAGGAAGAGGCTTTCTAATCGGTGGAAGTTTGACACGTCCTTGTTGGCAACATATTGTGAAAAAAGGTTTCCCAGTTTTGGCATCAATTCTTTTCTTTTCAGAATACCAAACCAAAGCATTACAATGGCTGCATTCTACAATGGGATTGTCTTTTGCCATTGTAGCTGAAGTGTAAAGATGTAAAATTGGTTACTTTAATTTAATTTGATTGGCTTAATATTTTTGGAGGTATAAATGCATACTGACCTTTAAGAGTTTTTACTTGTTGTTTAGATAAAACTTTGTTTGGGGTGGACGTCTGGCCTGTTTAAATGTAAGATTGTAAAAAATTTATATATATATATATATATATATATTTAGAAAAACGTAGTACATATGTGTAGGTGGAATACATATGTAGTATTTTAATAGTTGGTAAGAGTTTTTTAAAATCTGACCTCGTTGTTGAATTGATAACCTTCTTGATAGGATGATAGCACGTCGCATAGCTTGTGCATTTTTCTACCTCACTGTAATGTACATTACATAAAATTAGTTATTTATAAGATAATAAATTTAAAGTAAAGTGGTAATAATGTTAAATGTTAGGGATTATAAATATTATCATACTCTGATCATCTTTCACATCCACCTGTTATTTTATTGGAGGTAACTTAGTAGGTAGATAGCGAAGTATTATGCTTAGGTTATTGAAAAAGATAGAATATTTGAGACCGTACAATCATAGTAAGTTATGGAGACAGGTCTTTGTAGTGGTGTGTTTTTCTTTGAGGGACCTGTTTGCATAAATAACTTTCTTAAAGATCCATTCTAATTTGTTATTGGTTTTATGAGTTGTATAAAAGTGAGATCGTACCTTTTTTCCGAAGTGTTGTTTCTGTCTTTGCAGGTCCTATTTTTTAAAAATTGCAAAGGTACATAAACATTATAAACCCAATATAGTATATTCATTTTAGGTAATCCGCCAAAGTTCTATTATTATTGTCTTGTAAGGTAGTAGTTGCCCTATTAATAAAGTGTGAACTTTTTTTCTCCACTGCCAATGGCGAATCCAAGTGTAAGGATAGGGGTTCAAGTGAACTCCTTTAAATTTTAGAATATTTTTTGTATAGAGATGTTATGTTTTATTGAAACCAAATTTAGTTTTTAATATTATTTTGACACCTATTAATCAATATCCAATAATTTTAGTTTGTTAGAAATGTTACAGGGCAATAAACAACCCAAAAAATTACATGAATCAATTCACGAATTCCTTTTTTCTTTTTGTAGGATTTTCATTTCTTTGTATAATATCTGAGAAAACACAATATGACATAATTAACAATTAAACATATATTCTCTCCTTTCTAGTTTTTAATAAGTTCAAATTCAAATATAAATTTAGTTCTAATAATTCTAATTGCATTATCTATGATTTTCAATTAAATATTAAGATATACTTGATCAATTAATTTAATTTATACTTTGGTTTTTTCAGATTTGAGGAATTAAAGAACTAAATTTTCTTTTACTATAAATCATAAGCTATAATCTTCTGATTCTATTTTTATATAGTATTTATCATTTATTATTTGTGGAACAATATTTATAATATTCTTATAATAAATTTGTTTTATTATTTAATTTAACATGACTCCGATTAAAAATATTTCTGGGTCCGCCATTGTCTAGCGCCTGAGTTTTAAATATTTATGTAGGCATCCAAATATTAAGAATCATATACTTTATTTGATTTTTGTTTGTATATTAATGTTTGATTGTAAGTGTTAAGTTGTATCATGTATGTACCTTTCTCTTTATTGGATGTAGATGATTTCATAGGACGTTTTTGCCGTCCACGCTTTAGACACTTGACAGCTCGTTGATTTGGAGATTTTCTTTTTTTTCTTACATGTCACCTATTTTTTGGATAAAATTATACCTTTCCGCATAGACCTTGCTTTTTTTTGTCGGACTATATTTGAGAAATTTACACATGAATATTAGCATGTAAACAATATATTCCATTTAATTTGCAATACAGTATGGTATGACCTGTTTAAAGTATATAATATCTCACGCTATGAATATTTTAAACTATAAGCTAAGGAAAATCTCATATCTGAATTCATGTTGGTGTGAAGAATAACAATGTATTGAGAAGATGATATCATTACATTTTAAAGGAACATGTACATAAATATGAAGTGTTTGATAATAACTTTAAGTTATTAAAATATTATGGTCTCAACATTATGAATTTAGAAAAGGTTTATTCTATTTATGTTTGAGAAGAAGAAGGTAGTACTGTATGTAGCACATTGATGACAGCCACCTGATAAGAAAATAAGAAATAGAATGTCAGCTTTATTTACAATGACTATATAGATAGACGTATTATATATTTTGGATTTAAATTGCAGAAGTTATAAACTATTCCCCTGATTTCATATGATCATATCATGGATGGAGAATTTGTTGGGTGACGTAATGACCAAGAAAAAGCATTTTATTTATTTATTTTTTGTATTAAGGTTTTCCTTTTGACATGATTACATAGAAGTGGTTCTAATTTTATTTATTTTTTGTATTAAGGTTTCCTTTTAACATGATTATATAGAAGTGGTTATAAATAAGACAGATCATCAATATGTTATGACAATAGACATAGAAGTGATTAATTTGGATGTATAGTAATAAGTAGTACACCATATGATGTTGAAAACGTCTTGCCCTTGCAGAACAATCATCAGTATACTAATAAAATCATTTACATTTGTTAGTGCTAGGAGAAACTTACAATCGTAATAGTTTACTGTAAGGGGTCGAGTGCTTCCTTCTGTTTGAGTTAGGAATCGTTAGTAGTAGTTTGTAAATTTTCTAAAAATTATACAATTGTATATTGTTAAATAACATGGCTACATAATAGATTGGATATGTACCGTAATTGTTCTATGTGTCGTTACCATCACGTTTTCTCTTTTTAGGATTTGGTACTGCTAACTTTGGAGAATTTTGTTTAATTTCTTGCTCTTTCGTTGTCCTTTTTCGAACATGTTATGTAAAAAGGTGGTTGAGATGTTTTTTGCTTGGTGTTTAAAATACTAAAATATTGGAGATAGTAGGTGTAAGGAAGAAGGTGAACAAAACGAAGGGTATGGTCCATACGGATTTGGGAGACAATGACGTACTATTTGAGGGGGATGCAAATAAGAAGTGCTAGGTGATTTAATTGGTTACCATTGATGATTGAAGATTTTGTTTCCTATTAGGGGGATTCTAAATTATTCTGTATTTGATAGGTGTTTTAATGGTAATAAATCTTTATAGTAAGTTTTTTGTGTAAATAGGAAAGTAACATGTTTTTTGTCTGCTTACAGCTTATGTAATAATTGTAATTTGGTAACGTAAACAAATCTATAGTGATCATTATCTTTAATTAGTGGAAATAGGTGGAAATTATTATATATGTAATATTTTATTTCACAGGTGGCAGTAATTGTGTACGATTTGAGAGAATAGTTAGACATAGGGGTTTGTGTTAGCTATATTCTACTTTTAAAAATTGAATCGAATTTTGTCATGGAGGGTCATACGGAAGTATACTTACATCCTGCGTTTTTGAAAAGAGTTTTTCTCAATGAGCTCGTGATTAGAATAATCAGAGAACATATATTTGTAAGAATTCTAAGTATCTGGAGAAGTCAAACCTTAAAGTTTAATGGAATGCGTAATACTTTACATGTGTTGTTTTTGGATGAGAACGTACGTAATTTTTTACTCTGTTACTATATTTTATATTAATAGTTTTGAATATAAGTTCATATAATTCAATTTAGGGGACTCTTATTGATGGGGCTGTCTACTATCACCGTCTTCACAAATTTCAATATTTGCTTGAAGAATGATACGTATGTGAACTTTACAAATTTGAAGTTGTTTTGACATCGAGTCATTATAAAGTTACAGACCATGTGTATAGCATACGATTTCTAAATTCAATGGAGGTCGTGAAACTTCCTGAAGGAATGTATTATATTGAGTTGGAGAAATTCAAATTAAAAAATTACACAAAGTTGTATGAATTTGCGAATACCAATATGCATTTGTTCGGTAATTTTTAGTTTTGCTTAATATTTATTTATGTTCATTTTAACTACATATTTTATTTTATTTTTTAGACCTGTAAATTTTTTTTTGCTTATGACTACTGTAGATGTTGTAGGAGAAATCTTATATATTCAAACTTCAAATTTGATGGTGTTTACTTCAACCCAAAAGATTGTCCTAATTCTCTTGGTGGATGAGTAGGTTTGAATCTAAATGTTTGGTTTTGATTTGGAAATTTTTTAAAACATTTCTTTTTCAATTGCACAGGAATAAAACAGTGAAACATAGGATTTGGGATGAACAGGCAGCTAACTTTCGTAAGCAACTGAAGAATTTGGTAAGAGAAGATGCGTTATTGTCTGCACCTGTTTGAATCCTAAATTGATATCAGGTGTGTGAATAGTTTTTTTGTTGCTTTGAGTTATATACTCTTTCAGTGTGTATAATAATTTTAAAATACAGGGAAGCTGGTTTTGAACTCTAGTGGAGCAACCAAATTTTATCTCTATGGTGTAGCCGATTTAGTTAATCATGGTTATAGGTTTTTGTTGTCTTCGTCGTAGGTTTATTTTCAGCTATCAGCGACGGATCACTAAGGCTGACTTTCGTCCCTGCTCGACGGGTGGGTCTTGCAGTCAAGCTCCCTTCTGCCTTTGCACTCGAGGGCCAATCTCCGTCCGGCCCGAGGAAACCTTTGCACGCCTCCGTTACCTTTTGGGAGGCCTACACCCCATAGAAACTGTCTACCTGAGACTGTCCTTTGGCTCGTAGGTCCTGACACAAGGTTAGAATTCTAGCTATTCCAGAGTGGTATCTCACTGATGGCTCGCCCCCCCCCCCGGAAGGGGGCCTTCTTTGCCTTCCACCTAAGCTGCGCAGGAAAAGCCCAAAGCCAATCCCAGGGAACAGTGAAGCTTCATAGGGTCTTTCTGTCCAGGTGCAGGTAGTCTGCATATTCTTATTTTGGGGTTGGAATCATTTTCTGAAGAGTTTTAGAAAACGCTTTTAAGATAAGAAATTGAAGGGATGTGGGTGAGGTGGAGCTGACATGGCAAAAAAAAAAAGAATTAATGAGGTGGCAAAAGAGGAAGGTTGTTGCTAATTCTGCCTATGTGGATGGCTTAGGAGGAGTCAAACTTGTTCTTTTAGTACATATAGATTAGAAGTGCATGAAATCGATTTCAAATATAAAGTGTTTAGAAGCACAATAGAAATATCCAATTCAGAGTTAAAACGTTTTTTAAGCTTGAATTTTTTTTTTTAACGTCTTATATTTATTAACATCAAATCAAGAATTCATACATATAGAAAATATAAAGAACATCAATAACTAAATCAACACATTTTGACACATACAACACATACATAATCTAATATTAAATAGATCGATGAAAAATTGAATTTCCATGATGCTTTGGATATCAGCCTTACTCGCCAATAGGTTATTAAACCTCGTTCTTTCCCTTTTCAGAATCAATGCCAAAAGATGACATTGTCGCTCTTGCACATTATGACTAACATCTCTTGGATAAAATTCCATATTCGTTTAGTGAAATTAATAAATCTCTGTATCCTCATAAAATCTTGTAATCTTTTCGTATTCCATAACCTAATATACTGTAATAGAATATGAATTCGGAAAGATACCTCCTTCTTCATTGAAAAGAGAATGATTCTCGTCTGATGTTAACCCCTTCACAATGAATTGCTTTCATGGTGGTTTTCGCCCTGGTAGACTTTTCCACAACAAATTTAAGGAGATTTGTTTCTTTCTTTGGATAGCCACCAATTTTTTAGAATGACACCCGAAAACAATCACAAAACTAACACCGGATGGTAGTTTTGACAAAAACTCAGCATAAATTACCGTAATAACCACATCATAGTTGTTGTAAATCTTCTCTGTTAAGGATATTGAAAAGAGGCAAATTAACTCGATGAATGAGAATGATCGAGCGATGGTACTGTGACCCAAAACAAATTCCAAATAAATTTTTGAACATGTTTGTAATTAAATCAATTCATAATCATCGATGAAAGTAACGGTAGAGACAGCAACCCGAGAACAGCGTGAAAGAAAAAATCAACGAGACTCGCCTTCTTCTTCACATTTCCTTCATATTTCTTCGTCTCATCCATCGATAATATATGGTTTACAGAGCAACAAATGTATAAATCAAAAAGCATGGGCTGCCGCCAAAGAAGAGTCAAGCATCAGCCAGATAAAGGGAAAAAATTGACTGAAGATTCTTCCGAATGTTAAAGTTAACAGCCTTGTTTATCAAAAAAAAAAGTTAACAATTGCATTATTTTTTATCGTTCGTCCAATTAAGCTTGAAATTATTCATAGTATTTTAAAATATAAAAAAATAAACAAATTAATAACTAAATGTTTTGGCTATATATTTTTATTAACATATATATATTTTTTTAAAATCTACGTGATGAGAAATCAAACCCCTAATACCAGATGAAAATCATCCAAACCACCAAAATAAATTAAAAAACTTTATAAATCAAAACGACCAATACCCGTTAATACAACATTGAATAAAAACCAGAATATAAACATAGTTTAATTGAGTAAGTTTGATTTTTGCTAGCGAATTTATATAGAATCTAAATACTATAACAAGATAAAATTTAGGCAATATTAGTTTTCAAACAATGTTTTTTCCAAAAAAAATTTTTGGCAACCATTTTTTTTAACTGGTCACTTTTAAATTATTTTTGTTTCAATTATTTATTTTTTCTCAACGGTTATTTTAAACACTGCCACCAATAAAACCTCTAGAACCTCTTATATCTATGGTATTAATAATAAGGGTGGACAAAATATCCATAAGTCCGATTCAATTCAGTATTTGCTTTAATTCGATTCAAAAATTCTGGATATCCGTAAACCTTTGGAGCAAAGCAAATAACAAAATTTAATATCCATTAAAAAACAAAGCAAATCACAAATATCAATTTTCAAAAGTACCAGATATACATTCCGATTCGTTTAGTATCAAACATGTATTAAATTTTTAATGATGTATATACATATGTTAAAGAATAAACAGTTTATTATATACTATATTTATGTTATGTAAATAACATGAATAGAATGTACAAAAAGATCCATTTGTTGATTATTCAAAAATAAATATAAGCATGGTTATACAAATATTCCAATTAGATCTTACATGAGAGTGGTATTGTCTCTTTTGTTGCGAGAAAAGAGAAGAAATATCTTCAACTTTGTCACATTATTTATATTTTTGGAGTAGTTTAGTGATGATTAAGATGTAGATTTGTGTGAGTGTAACTAAAGAGTTCAAATTTTTTGTTTATGAGTAGTGAATTGTGTTTATGTGTTTTGTTATTTAGTATTTTACACGGATTGGAGCGGAATATCCACAGATTATTAAGAAAAAACAAATATCCAAATTTCTGGATATCTGAAAATTTTCGAATCAAAATGAATCACAAAATTAAATATCTAATTTTAAGGAAGCGGATAACCGATACAGAAATTTTTAAATTTTTAAAGATATTTGCTTTGGGAATGTTCTCGTGGATTTTCGGGCACACACTACTAAATAAAAAGTAAAAAGAAAACTCATCGATTATAATCAATAATACTTAACTCTCAAACCCACTTAAATGTTTGATTTGATTGGACACAACCTTAGCCAACTAATCTCGTTACGTTTCTCCTACACGAAAGCACGATTTTGTCTCTGAACCTCGCCTCTTTGTCCCCCTCCAACATTCACAGCTGGACCTCATTTTCATGACTCAAGAGACATATCAAGGACATAAATATCATTTTCATACATAAATCTTGATCGATCTAACTAAGTGAGTAACTAATTACTTTAGCTCGTTGGCTTGACTGGTCTTGTCCTCTCGTTACGTTCTGTGCTAATTAGATAAATTAGGGGTTTTGCAAAAATAAAATAAAATAAAGTGACAGTAGTTTGTAATTTTCTTACTATTTGAAAAGGTTTTTCATTAAGAATTGAGAAAGATACAGCGTGAATTACGAAAAAAAAAACAGACTGAAATAAAATGTAAGCTGAAAAACAATGATGATACAGAAAAGATACGAAAAAGCCAATCCCCAAGATTAATGATTAGCCCTGGCCTTCGGTATAGACCGAATTAGACCGAAGGACCAAATCGAAATTTTTCATTTCGGTTCAATTTTGATATTTAACCAAAAACTGATCGGAATTCAGTTTTTGGTTCGGACGGTTTGGTTACACAGAACCGATTAGTTTTAAAAAAACCAAAAAATTTATTTTTAACCAGAATTTTATATATTTTAAACCAAAATACCAAAAAAAACCGAAAAATCGAAATACCCAAAAAACCGATACAATTAATTAAGGAATCGAATAGGCCGAAATAAATTTTCGGTTTAATTCTAGAATTGATTTTGAAAAACCGAATAAACCAAACCGTTCAGTTTGGTTCGGACCGAAGGCCCAAACCTATTAATGATGATCAAATTTGAGGTAGAGAAGGAAGCTTCTATTATCCGAGGTAGAGGATGGCGGTTATAGAAACAAATGAGACAGACTAAAGCTAATGAAAAGATAATAAGTAACTAGCCGAATTTTCCAAAGCTACAACAACTAAACCCTGATCTCACTCGATTCTCCAGGAGTAATTTGTAGTCTAATTTTAGAATATGAGTAAAATAATATTATGAAATCAGTACAATATTATTTTTTGTCATCTCAATCAAATTTCTGTCTTTTTTTTTTAATAATTAGATCGATAATATTTAATACATAGTCAAGCTCTACCTCAAAACACCAAATACCTATAATTATTATGTTTATATATATAATTTTATTTTTTAGAATATATTTGTATATAAGTTGACCACATTAAGATTCTTATGTCGTAATTTTAAGCAACTTTTTATTTCTTTAATTCTAATTCTTACATGTTGTTTGTTTCTGAAATTAGTATGTGGGGAGATGTCATATACTGTAATGTATTTGTTTTTTTTTTTGGTCGGCTCATATACTGTACTGTATTGGTCTCGTTTCCATAATTTGTAAATTATATTTTAATTAATATGTTGGGATCATAACATTTTACAGTCAAGTTTTAAAGATCTCATTGTTGCATAAACAATATTCCATAAACACAAAAGTTCATTACCTTTTTTAATTTGAAACACACATATTTCTTGTTTTTTATATAATTATTATATCTATTGTTGTAAAGAATGAAAAACTCCTTTAACAAAAAGCAAAATGAAAACTTTTATGCTTATTTTTGTTGGTTTTTCTGTTTTGTTTTCTTCTTTCTTAAATAAATAAAGCTAAAGATTTCCTTTTTCTTTTTATAATTAAAAAAATTCTAAACTAAATGAAGATTAATTTTCAGGGTTTAGAGAAATTTGAGTTTTTAGGAAATTATCTATGGACAGTCGTAGATGTTCTTAGAGTAGAACTCAAACTATGCTAAGGAAAACAACTAAAACAAACTTCTTTTAACCATTAAACTAATTCGACTTTAGTTTCTAAACACACTAAAATTATGATTAAAATTGTGAAAGAATGCTATCAAGCCCAATCAATAAAAAATGGATCTGATTACCAATTTATGAGAAAATACCGTAAGTATCTCTCATAGCTCTCTTGTTGTAAGATTTAGAAAAAGAAAACTGTATAAAACAGTTTTAGAATTCCCCAAATCGGGTACATCTCTCTTCAGGTTTTATCCTGGAATCCACTAATTTGTTTCTTGTTTCTTTCAGTGTACAACAATGGTGAAAATGAGCTACAACGAACAAAATGAAGAAGACGAAGACTATATGTAATCTGCTTAATGGATCAGATCATAATTTTGTTATAACAAACTTATTTTTCCGAGTAGGCTTATTGAGAATAAGGCCCAGCTGCTATGCTTCTTCTATTCTTCTTCCTCTTAATAGACTTACTGAATATGTGAATTCGGCTCATAAGACTTAGGTTACGACAAACCTCAACAAATCTCCACCTTTGTCGAACCTATGTCTTAACAATCACTCAAGTTGCGCTCAGACTCCGTAGATTCCAAAACCTGGAACTTCCGATGAAGGCAAATCTCCGACTTCATCTCCGATCAGCTTCACTAACCCGTAAGTGACCGATTGGTCTTCCTTAGGTCTCTCTTCATAAGTTCCTGAGCTAATAGAACATCATTTATCTTTGTGATTAGATGACTCTGAGCTTAGATCTAACCACTCATTCTTTTACCTTTTGTATTTTTTTTTTGTCATTATCAGTTTTATATCGACAAATTTGAGGTCTTCTTCTTCAGCTCAGGCACCGACGAAGCCTCATATTAGAGCTTCAAGCTTCAATCAATCTCAAAGATTGCAAGCAACCTCTGAATTTGTCTCCAGGTAACACTTTAGTGAACATATCTGCAGGGTTTAAAAATGTGTGAATCTTTGATACAATTACCTTTTGATCTTCTATTACTTCTCTATGTAATTTCATTTGACTTGGATGTGTTTTGTCCTTTCACTGCATATACTATTCTTTGCTAGATAGATTGCACTCTGAGAGACAAAATGTTTCAACTAGTCTGTAATTAGCTTCATTTCTTCGCATATACCTTGGATCCAAATAGCTTCTCTACTTACTTATGATAGTGATATGTATTATGATTCTGTTGTAGATAGAGCAACAACTTTCTATAGTCTAGATCTCCAACTGATAGTGTTATTTCCCATTGTGAATACATAACCTGATATAGATCTTCTCTGGTCTAAGTTTGATGCAAACTCTATATCACAGTAGCCTCTGATTTTGAAATTTGCATCCCTTTTGAATGTCAAACTAATCTTTGATGCATCTTTCAAATATTTCATAATCCATTTTACTGCTAACCAATGTGTTTTACCTTGCTTTGACATGTACCTTCTTACAACACTGATTGAGTATACAAGGTCAGGTCTAGAACTAACCATGGCATACATTAAACTACCAACGACACTGGTTTAAGGTATGTCATCCATTCCTTCTCTCTTTGAATCTTCATTTTCTGGTTTTACACATTGAAGCTTAAAATGTGAACCAAGTGGTGTTTGAACTGACTTGCTTTCGTCCATGTTGTATGCATTTAGAATTTGTCTGATATATCCTTCTTGAGATAAAACTGTGCCTTTAGATCTGTCTCAGCATATATCCATTCTCAATGTTTTCTTGGCCGTACCTTAGTCCTTTATTTCAAATTCTGCACTTATTAACTACTTTAGCTTGCTTATCTCTGCTTTTTGTGTTGAAGCAATTAGCATATCGTCCACATATAGGAGCAAATATATCATCTTATTCATTGATGTACCTTTGATGTAGACACAAGGATCATACTCAGTTTTCTAGAAACTGTTGATTGCACATGAAATCATTAAACCTTACAGTCCATTCCCTTGGTGATTGCTTTAAACCGTATAACGATTTCTTAAGTAAGCACACTCTATCTTCTTTTCTTTTAAAAATGTATCCTTCAGGTTGATTCATGTATATAGTTTCTTGTAGAACTCCATTTAGAAAAGTTGTTATAACATCCATTTGCCCTAACTCCATATCCTAATTAACCACGATTGAAAGTAGTAGTCTAATTGAAACATGTTTTACTACTGGAGGAAAAATTCCGTAGTAATCAATACCTTCGACTTGTGGATAATCCTTAGCAACTAGTCTAGCTTTGTATCTAGGCTTTTCAACTCATGGGATTCCTGGTTTTAGTTTATATAACTATTTGCAACCGATAACCTTTTGTTTTAGTGGCTTATCCACTAAACCTCATGTATGGTTTCTAATGAGTGAATCAATTTCTTCATTAGAAGCTCCACCCTACTTTTCTTGCCTTTTCTTTCATAGCTGCTGAGTAGCTTTTAGGCTCATCCAAATTGATTATTTATGCACTAGCAAGAGTATATGCCACAATATCTGCTTCTTCAAACCTTGATGGAGGTTTTATATTCCTTGTGTTTCTGTCTCGAGCTAACAAGTAATCACTTAGGTTTGTAGTTGACTTGGTTCTACTAATTCTAATGTTGATGCTTTGTCTGTTTCCTCTTACTCATCTGAATCTGTACTTGAACCTTCTCGACTTTCAACTTCTGATTTGTTCCCTATTGAACTACTCGTACTTGCTCCACCTGATTCCATAACCTCATATGTTTGAACTTTCTGACCAAGAACCTATTCTAAATTTTCTCTGAATGTTACCTTTTTACTCGATTTCTTAACCCTCTCAGGCGTCTGATCCTTTCTAACCTAATTCTCTGTATTAATCTCCTTATACAACATCTCTTCGTTGAACATAACATCCCTGCTAATTACCACCTTGTTGTCCTCTAGTAACCAGACTCGATATCCCTTACTTTCCTTTCTATAGCCTAAGGAAATTCCCTTCACAGCTCTTGGACTGATCTTGTCTTGAGTAATATGGACATATGCTTTACACGTAAAACTTCTTAAGTCTTCATAATCTGATTTTGAATTTGACCACATCTCTTCTGGCACTTCAAAATCAATTGATGTTGAAGGTGACCTATTGATTAGGTAAACCATAGTATTAGCTGCTTCTACCCATAATTCTCCTCCTAGGCTTGTCTGTGAAAGCATACACCTAACGTTCTCCATTATCGTACGATTCATTCTTTCTGAGACTCCATTCTGTTGTGGCGTATAAACACAAGTCTTATGCCTTATGATTCACGATTTCTTACACAACTCATCAACTGATTGTTGCAGTATTCTAGTCCGTTTTCAGTTCTCAAACATTTTATCCTTTTTCCAGTTCGATTCTCAACCATTTTCTTCCAGTACTTGAATGTCTGAAACACTTCATTGTTCTTCTTGAGAAAATATATCCAGATTTTCCTTGAATACTCATCAATAAATGATATAAAATATTAAGCTCCTGAAATACTTGGAGTTGTGTTTTTTGAACCCCATATGTCTGAATGAATATGCTCTAGAGTAACTTTTTTGTTTGCTTTGCTATCTTGGAACTCTGTTTATATGATTTTCCCATAGCACAAGCCTCACAGAATCTGAGTTGTTTTACATTTTCTTTCCTGAGAGATCCTTTTTTGGTTAAAGTCTCCATTGATTTTTTTTCCATATGTGCTAGCATTATGTGCCATCGCTCTGTTATATCAAAATTTTCCTTTACTATATTCACTTCTGATGATATGACATTCCCTTGAAGATAGTATAATCCATTTTTGTGCTTGCTTGCTAACAATTTCTTTTTATCCTTGTAGAAGGTAATTTTGTAGTGTTCTCCGATATAACTACATTCAATATCTTCTAATTGACCATAAAATATTTGATTTCTACTCATCTCTGGGACATACCTAACACCTTCCAATATGACAGTTGTACCATCAATTTTATCAATGGTAATCTTTCCAATGCCTTTTTAGGTGTTATATGATAAGTGCAGCCAGAACCTAATACCCATTCATCCGTTGAAGCCATTAAGATGACAATGAAACTAGATGATTCTAATGTAGCTAAAGCTACATTAGCTGTATCTTTTGACTTATTCTAATTCTTTTAAGGATAGTCATGATTCCAATGATTTGTATCTCCACAAATCCAGCAACCCTTTCCGCTGTCATTCTGTCTTCCCTTTAAACTTGATCTCCTTCTGCTCTTAGATCTTCTTTTTCCCTTACCAGATTGCTTGTTATTCCTTTTCTTTGATCAGCCTCTTCCTTCTACTGTTAAACCTTCTGCCACAGTCTTCTTCTTATACAAAGATCTTTTATGTACCAAGTTTACTTCCATTGCATAAGCTCCAGTGGCAAAATCACTTAATGTCGATGTCTCCATTTTTGTACCAAACTGAAGGGTGTAAACTAATGGATCGTACAGTGGTGGAAGACTTGTTAGAAGTGATATAGCTTGATCCTCATCTTCTATTTTAACTTTCAAACTTGCTAGATCAGAGATTAGTTTGAGAAATACATCAAGATTTTCTTCGATGGTTTTATTCTCATCCATCTTGAAACTTGAAAATTGTTTCTTCACGTAGTCCTGTTAGGAAGAGATTTTGTTTGATAATCTCTTTCTAATGCCTCCCATTGAGCATATATAGTTGGTTCATGCATACTTTTTCTTAACACCACATCTGTAACAAGTGATTTTAACAGACTACTTGCCCTCTTATCTTTCATAGTCTAGTTTGATTCAGATATCTTTATCTCAGTTTTACTGTCATCTTCTGATCCCTTTGACTAAATTGATTCCTCTGAAATATCTGGTTCTTCCTCAGTTACTGAGGCCAAACCATGGAGTTCAAACTGACCAAGCATCTGATACTTCCAAAGACCAAAATCACCTTTCCCATTGAATTTTTCTACCTCAAAAAATTCCCTGATGTTGGCTCCATTTTGTTTCCTTATAATCTATGTAATAATAACCTACAATATTATTTAACAAGTTTAAGTATTTCTTTACAGAATTAAACTTGAGCACACATTATCTTTTGATATGTATCAATAAGTCTGAGATCAGAAAAACCTTATTCAATTAGTTTTTCTATTCGATTCAATTCTTGAATTTGATGTGATAATTTCGATCTTGTTTATGTCTTGTGAGGTGCATGTGATTTCTGGTTGATGTTAATTCTGATTGAGTTCTCCGAGTAGAGAATCTAGATTGTGATTATGTCTTCAATCTGGTAAGTTCTCCTTCACCTTCGACATCATCTTGCGATCTTCTCCTTGCTTCGATAGCAGCTAATCTTTTGGTTGTTTCTTGGAGCTCTGATACCACTTATGAAAGAATGCTATCAAGCCCGACCAACAAGACAATGGATCCGATTACCAATTTCTGAGAAAATACCGTAAGAATCTCTCAATCTCTCTTAGCTTTTTTGTTGTAAGAATTAGAAAAAGAAAACTATGCACAAAACAATTATAGAGTTCCCTAAACCGGGTACATCTCTCTTCAGGTTTTATCCTGGAATCCACTAATTTGTTTCTTGTTTCTTTTAGTGTACATTAATAGTGAAAATGAGTCACAATGAACAAAATGAAGAAGACGAAGACTATATATAGTCTGCGTAATGGATCAGATAATAAGTTTGTTATAACTAACTTATTTTCCCGAGTGGGCTTATTAAGAATAAGGCCCAACTCCTAGGCTTCTTCTTCCTTTTAATGAACCTATTGAATATGTGAATTCGGCCCATAAGATTTAGATTACGACAAACCTCAACAAAAAAAAAAAAATATATTATAAATATATAACCACGGATTATCAAAAAAAAATGAAAACTACAATTTTTTAAGAGATGTATCAGCTTAGGGTTTGCATTATTTAACTATTGTATTATAATCCAAACACAAATGTGAGCCTAAATATGTGGACTTTGAACTTCAAAGTTATATTCTTTTTTATCAACAAAGAGATTTTTTTTTTATATTAGAAGGAACTGGATCAATTAGATGACGAAGAGTTAACATATGATAAATTACGTGAAAATTTTTTAATACTATAGACAATAGGATCGACTTTGTAATTTAAATGCAAAGATTTTGAAGCAATGGATGGAGACTGCCTATTCTTCTGGGCTAGTCATCTTCTTCAAAACTTTCAAGCAATCTACTTTAAAATTCAAAGTTTGACGGATTTAAAATAAAGAACATGATAAATGCTTTTTCATGTATTTACATAAAAAAAAAACTGACATCTATAACCATAAAAGTTTTTATTAATTCATAATCTAACCACAAAATAGTAAAAAGCAAATTCTGTATTTCTACATTATTTGCCATTTTACATTTTTAATCTATTTTTTAATTTTAATTTCTTTCATTCCTCCTCCATTTTATTTTTATTATATCTTTCATAAAAATTAAAACTAATCTATGTTGTCATTTAAGAACAACACTGAGTTTTTTCGATACATATTAAGATTTAAAATTTTAATTTAATAATGTTTTTTAAAGTCTATTTTTCATTGTATATTATTCTATTTCACTTACATAGAAGATTTAATTTCTAAATTTCTCCTCCTCCTCCTTCTCCTCCTCCTCCTCCTCATTCTTATCTTTTTATACTTTCTGTTTTATATAATATAGTTGGTTTGTGCTGTAAATAGTATGTAGTAGTACTACTATTTCTTTTGTATAATATAGTATCATTACTATATATTGTAAAAAATTGCTTGAGGTTAAAATTGTCTTCATTGTAGCTGAAATGGTTATATATTGATTTTTTTTTCATAGCTAGTCAGTTAATTACTCGTCAATACATGGTGTTTGAGCAAATTGATCCTTAAATATAAGTGTATTTATCTCGAGAATTTATTGTACCGACCCTACGTACGGATCATCAAGATAATATTATTACAGAAAGATATAGTGGATTAAATCAATATCGTTTTTAATGATGTTTACGATGGATATGTCGTGGAATTTTGTACTGTTTTATACTCGTTACAGTTAATCATAGGTAGATATAATAAGAATCATATCAGTAAATGATATGTATGTTTGAATTCTACAAATTTGACTGGTAAAGACTAATTTGTCTGCCAATCACTAGGCAATTTGCGTTAAACGATGTGGTCCAATGGTTTATGTTATATACAAAAATTTATTGTATATCTATGTTAATCTCATTGATTTCATATTAGGCAAAACAACCACAGATTAAGCTTCTATGGGCAGTATCTTATAATTATGGGACTAAATGATAACTACAGTATTTTGCAAAATGTGACATAATTTTCATTTATTCATTGTGTAGAATTTAGTTGAATAACTTAAATTTAATTAATAATTGAGAAACGAATTTGGTAGAATTTAACATATTAGTTTTTTAAAAAATTCTCTACAA
The DNA here is from genome assembly GCA_900406405.1 of Lepidium africanum. Lineage (NCBI taxonomy): Eukaryota > Viridiplantae > Streptophyta > Magnoliopsida > Brassicales > Brassicaceae > Lepidium > Lepidium africanum. The sequence continues at coordinate 53,332 of OVAX01000232.1, read as the reverse complement.
AAAACTAACTAATACTCATAAATAATTATGAATATTTTACAAAGATTAAGTCACGATAATATTTTGGCTTATATATATATGGCCATGAATGGATGCACTAGTTTTTAGTTTTGGTTTTTGGATTCTATATTTTAGTTTTTGGATTTTAGATTTTGGTTTTAGTTTTAAGATTGGTTTTTTTTGTTTTCAAAAACCTTTAAAAAAGGTTTTTGGTTTTTGGTGAAATCAACTTTGCTTTCTTAAAAACCAATTTTCCTAGTTTTTAGAGAAATAAAAAACGAAAAACTTGAATGATAAAATACAATGTAAAAACTGATTTAACATTCTGAAAAAATGTTTTTGCAAAATCATGATTGGGTAAAACATGATTTTTTCAAAAATAAAAACCAGAAACTTGTTTAAAAATTATTTCCAATCAACACCTATATATATATTAGGAATTAGATAATAGAATTCATCGCATTATTGTTCTTTGATTCACTTTTAAATCGTTTGCATATAAATCTCACATGTTCTTGATGAAAAATTTAAACGCTAGTCATCGTAAACAAAACTTTCTGCCAGCATTTTTATGTTTGTAAATGCAATAGATTGTGCATGTGCATTGAAATTTTAACCCTGAAATTTATGTGTTGTTCTAAATTGTTTCAACTAAACAACCAAGTTACAATTTTTATGATAATGAAATGTAAATAAAAACTATATATATATAATACAGTTCATCTAAACTAATAAATTCTTTGACATTAGTATGTTAGTTTGTGGTCTTTTTAATACGTTTAATTTATTATTTATAACTAATTATATATTTTATTAAATTATTAATTTTAAAATATATTAATAATATGTTAGTTTCGTATTCAAAATTAATTATACACTTTATTTATAATATTAATTAAATAATAGAAAGTTTGTAGACTTGTTAATATAATAGGGGAAAAATTGTAGAATATAATTGGCATGATAAAAATCTACAAAATATAATTTTTTCTAGTGAATAAATGTTGGTAAATTGCAAAACGTAATTTAAAAGGGAGAATTTTAAAAATACCTTTTTTTACATGCCCATTTTCAAAACATATCATTTTTTTTGGAAATTCGGAGAAAAAAATAGGCATGATGGGGTACTTTTTGAAAAGGGGCATGTCAAGAAGGTTATTTCTTAAAATTACTCAATTTATATTTATTTAAAAAAATAATGCACATAGTAATGTTTTTGAATAATTGTTCAATATATTTTAGATATTGTAAACTGGAGAGACTAATAATTTTTTTTTACTTATATATATATATATATATATATATATATATATTATTCATTGCATATATCTTTTAGATTTTATTTCAAGTACATTTATAATACATATGAAATTTAGATTCATTGCATAACTTCCTAATGATGTTTTCTAATGGAATTGTGTAGATATTCTACCAATGATAATTTGTCCAATGATGTTCATTAATGTGATTCCACAATTTAGATTGCAGATTATATTGCGAATCCAAATACTAGATGCAATTTTATTTCTTACAATTTTAAGTATATCATAGAGATACTTATAATTATAAAGTTAGTTACGGATTAATAGCTATAGAGTGAAAAATAAGAATTATTTTTTAGAAAAAGTTTCTGCGAAAAGTAAGTAAAATATGATATATTGTCTAATGGAAAATGATTTTAACTTACTTTTTGACCAAAACAAAAAATAGCACAATACATTAGAAAACTCCACTACATATTAGCCGTAACATAAATAATGACAGGATCATCGAAAACTCTCAATCTCAATACTTAGTGTACACAAATGTAACGGTCGGAAGAAAATGCCTGAAACTATGCATACCACTATATTTGCCATAATGGCTTTTCTTTCTTCTCTCTTATGCTTTTCTCGAAACATTATTTGCTATAGATCATGACATCATATATATATATATATATATATATATATATATTGAGATGGTTGTATTTTACTAAGAAAAAATTTACTATTGAAGGGATAAATTTACATACAACATTCTCAATACAAAAAAAAAAAAGATTATATACCACATAATTCTATAATATTTTTGCGTATCGGTTAATATTAGAATATCGATTAAGTTGATTATATTGCAAACTGAAATGAAGACTGGATAACAAAAATCTTGTATATCGATCAAAATCTTAGATTTAAAAATTTAGCATTCTAAATATACCATATGCATTGGAATTTATTTTAGTTTACATATTGGAATTGTTTTCGTTTTTTTTTTGCTTTGAAAAGCAAAAATTTTTTAAATAAAATTGAAATTAAACCAATTCATACTATAGTTTGTTTTTGATTCTAAAGTATGATTGGTTTAATTTCAGTATCATACAAAAATTTTTGCTTTTCAAAGCAACCAAACGAAAGCAATTGCTAATCGGGAGGGCTTGATTGAGAATTGTTTTCACTTCGTTGCTTTGGAAAAAAAAATCTTTGTACGATACTGAAATAAAACCAATTAAACTCTAGTTTGTTTTGACTCTAAAATATGATTGATTTAATTTCAATCTTTTATAAAGATTTTTGTTTTTCAAAGCAAAAAAACAAAAAACAATTCCAATCATACCCATATTCTAAACAAATTAGATGATAACTCATACTATGTTGTAATTAAGTTTTTTTTTTTGTCAACAATTAGGTTGAAAAGTCTCGATTCATAACTCATAAAGCTCCAAACAATATCATGGGGGATTAGAGGACTATGTAGTATCAAATTTTAGTAGAAAAGGTAGTAGAGTTATAAAAAAAAAATTCTTAGTAAAATAATGATTAATGATTTGATATATTAGAACTAAGTACTTTACTTATGAAGATTGAGGAAGAAAATATTATGATGATTAATTTTTTAATAGAAATTAAACAATCTGAGATGGACATTAAAAGTTCTTATTAAGTCAGTATTTACTGCATTATCGACATATGTGATGTCTTGCTTTTGCCAGTAATTATGAAATTGAATTTTTCCATTGCTAAATTTTGGTGGAGTAACGCAGAAACATTGAAAGGTATCAATTGTTGAAATGAAAAAAAATTGTGTAAACCAAAGACGGAGGGTGGTCTTAGATTTAGAGCTTTGGAGGAGTTTACTCGATTAATTGAANGTAGCGCCTCTTCCCCTCACTCTCCTTTCCCTAATATGAACCTTGAGTCATCAAAGCCTTTCTGACTCGGCCTGGCCTGGTCGCCCTACGCTACTGGCGCTTCAAAAGGCGAAAGTCTCGTCGTATTATCCAAATTCTCTACTTTCAAGATTTTTTAAGGGTAGGTATTTTCGAGCGAGTACTCCTATGGACAATACTAGTAATAACTCACCATCTTATGAATGGAGACATATAATCTCAGCAAGGGCTCAAGTGAGCAAAGGAATGATTAAGAGAATAGGGGATGGTCGTACAACCTTGGTATGGCGAGATCCTTGGATTCCAGATGTTATTCCGAGATCAACTATAAGGATTGAACCTTGGCTTTTTCCTGATTTAACTGTGGATCAGTTTATTGACCCTTTCTCTAGATCATGGCGAGAAATTCCTTTGAGGCAATTTCTTGTGCCAGATGATGTTAAATTGGTTTAGGAATCTCTATCTCTCAGGTGTGGTGATCTCCCACTTAGGGGTGGCAGTTTACAAAAACAGGGCACTATTCTGTGAAGTCATGATACAGGATTTAAGAAGAAAGTTCTTTACGACATAATACTATAGAGGGTCCGAATTTTGTAACTTTACAAGCTCAGGCTTGGAAACTTAGTTGTCTTGCAAAGATTATAAATTTTATCTGGCAAGTGATCTCAGGTTGTCTTACGGTGAGAGATAAATTAAAAAGTAGAGGTATAAATTGTGACACATCTTGTATTAGATGTGGTTGTGAAGGCGAGTCTATTAATCATGTATTATTTGAATATCCACCTGCTCTTCAAACATGGGCTCTATCTAATATCCCATCCGCTCCAAATAGATTCTCAAGTCCTTAAGTCTGGTCTAATATTGGTTATTTATTTTGGAGATTACCGGATAATGTAGATAATTCGATTTTCCTGTGGATTATGTGGCATATTTGGAAGGCGGGAAATGAAGTATTTTTTCAAATATTGACAAAGATCCAACATGTATCCTAAGTTAAGCAAAATTAGATGCAGCTGAATGGGTTTCTGCTCATAAGAAAGATGAGCTTTTTCTTAATGTTGATAAAGTGGAGTCATGTCATCGTTGGTATTACGTCTCTCGGCCTTTTGTGGCCAATCCGACTTTCACTGGGTATCGTTGTTTCGTGGATGGAGCTTGGCGAGCATCAGATATCTTCTCATGCATTGGATGGATTTGTTTCCCATATTCTATGGACCGTGTTTGGAAGGGGGCGAAGGCGATTCCGAGGTCTTTATCATCCTTGCATTCCGATGTTGAAGCGGTTTTATGGACAATGCAGTGCCTCCTTTCTCTTGATATTTTGGAGGTAGATTTAGCGACAGACAGCTCTGAAGTATTGCAGATGGTGGCAAATCTTGAAGCATAGCCTGCCTTATCATCCTACCTTCAAGAGTTTCAGCGACTGAAGAGTTTTTTTCCATTGTTTATTTCTCCAGTTAATTCCTTGTTCTCTGAATCATAAAGCAGATTTCCTCACTCGTAGTTGTAGAGGATAAGCTTGTGTCTTCAGACTTTGTAATTCGTGAGATTCATCCTCGTCCGTTATAATATCAGTATAAGTTGACCAAAAAAAAACAAAAAATAAAACAACATGAGATCTTTATTAAATCGAAAAATGATTACATTTTACCTTCATTCAATTGACTTTATTAATGTTGATGGCATATCGTAAAATGTTTAAATGCTTATCTAGTTAAAAAAGGTTAGTTACATTTTGCTATTGTATAGTAGATATACATTCTAATATCATTCTTAAATAATTAATAATAATTCCTCAAAATATTTTTATATTTTTATTCTCATTATATTTATCAACAAGGATTATATCTGTATTACAACGGGGGATTTGATTATTTTGATTGTTTTCTAAACAGTGTTCATTTAGGTTGTTATATCCTTGTTAATATTTTGTAATTTTGTTTTCAAAATGTCGTTTTAGAAGCCTGAAACCCGAACCGAAATTGATTCGAATTAGAGGAATTGAACCCAAAAAAATACGCAAAAGAATCCTAAATTTATATACTAAAAAAACCAAACTTGAACGCGAACTGGAACCAAATCAAGAACCAAATTTTAGTTTTTTAAAGTTTTTCTATTATATCCTTTTTTAATTTTGAATTTCATATAAAAATACCAAACTTGAACCCGAACTCGATCTATACCGAACTAAATCTGATCAAAAAAATAAAAATATCTGAATAAGTGTTAAATAAAAAAAAATGAATTAGAGGAACCAAACTTGCCAAAATACCATAATGAGTTTGAAATCTATGTCTCCAGCAAATCGAATCTAAACGCAAACCCAAATTGAATCAAGAATCGAATTTAAAGTGGAAAATAAATAAGACTAACATAAAAAAAAAGTTTCTTCCAAAACCAAATAATTAGATTATCAAAAGAGTTAGACAGAGAGGGATCATGGGATTAACGCAAGATCATTACAAAAAACATAGATTTTGAATTAATGTTTATTTTGGAATTAAGTAATATTATAATGTATAATGTATACCTAATGTTTTTTTAGATTTTTTTATTTTAATCATTATTAATTTTTACATAAAAATTTATAATGAAACTTATCTTACACCTAATTTTAATGATTGTTACAAACCATATATTCATTTATATTAAAATTTATAATACTACCAAAATAAAAGTGTTTACCATTTAATATATAAGATTATTGTAAATTTATGTAAAAAATTGTATAGACTGTCAATATTCTTTCTTTGCTAAAATTTTAACACGTAATGGGAATAACGATCCCAATAACATATATAGTGTTATATTTATTTTTACAAATAATAGAAAAGAATGAGATCGTCATCCTATACACTATATATATCTTCGATTAGACAATTCTTTAAGGAGATAATTCTTGATCCTATGAATAGACAGAAAAAATATAATTAAATTTTCTGTCTATAAGCATCTATATTGTATACATCAATTGACTAATTTATGCGACATACATATTTTGAAAATTGACAGAATAATTAGGTTTTTTTAGTGACACCACTTACTATTTTAGTTGAGCTTTATAGAAGAGTTTGATTAAAAAGACTTCAAATTGTTGTGGAAACAAGTTGGGGCCATGTCAAAAGTATTTGTCTTTGCTTGATATATTCATTATTCGATTTTGTTTTTGCTAATAATTCTTTGATTAAAATTCTATCATTCTGATCCGATTTGTATAAGAGGTCGAATATTACCAAAGAGATTTTTCTTTTATAAATGATTAATTATGTGATTGGTGTAACATGACTTTATTTAGCTTTTGGCTTTATAAAAAGTCGAAGTTTTTTCAACTAGTTAATGAGTCGAACATATTAATTGTTTTGTATTGCCAACAGAAACTTTTTTTTTGTGTTGAAATGTGAAATCAACAGAAACTTTTTTGTACTACATATCTTTTTTTTCTTATGTTATGAAACTTTTCTTGTCTGTTCCATATTACGAAAAGACGAAATGATTTCTGACTATACGATTGAATATGTATAATAAATAGTTCTCTAAAACAAACCCTCTGAATCATTATTATTTCAAGGAAAGTAGTTTCTATCAAGTAGTTAAATATATGTCTTTACAATTTTTCTACTACAATTTGGCTACAGCTGATCATGTAATATGATAAGATTTAAAGTTTTGATTATAGATTGAGACTTGTCGATCTAATTATTAACAAAAAAATCTATTATTTTTCGTAATTATAGGTTATAGTTTCGAAAATATAAGTCAATATTATAACTAATATATCAAATTAATATTTTCAAGATAAAAATTTCATATCTACTGTCAAATTATAATGTATATGATTGTAAAAGTTTTATAAATTTTTGACTTTACGATCAAATTTTATGTTAGTTGTGAAGTTATTTATGTCGTATTTCTTTTGTCAAGTATTAGATCGATAAGGTCTGATTCATAACTCACCTTTCAATATCCTAATATTAAAACACCATTAACCCACCATTTTATAAATCTTATCGAATATAGTCGAATTTTAGATGTTTGAATCATTAGTTAAGATTTGTACATTTACCATGGTGAGAAGAACTTGGTTGTATGTTGGTTTTAAAATTATTCTTTATACGTATATTAATTCAACATATATAATAACGTTGGAAAATTTTCATAAATATCATTCTTATATTCCTAGATTTTTAGATCTTTTTTATTTATTAAACGAGTCAAAGAGTAGATTTTGCTACTATGCTAACATAAACATAAAGATAAATCTTTACGTATTATAAAATAGATGAGTACATCAATATTTACAAATATTTTAAATATGTACTCTTTAAGATATATATAAGAACCAACTATACAAAATTATTATATCTAAATTATAGGATACGATCTTTTCATATCATAATGGAACCGAATAAAGACTAAAAAGAATAGTAGACTACACATGCATTGGTCATATATAGATATGCACGTTAGATTGTTCAATATGTAAACAATAGTTTTGCACATGGTTAATAATATATATAGTTTTATATATATATATATATATATATATATATATATATGTAATGTCAACTTTTTATTTAATCAACACAAAAGATTAACTAAAACTCACAAAAATGATATGAGTGCAAAACAAAACTATTTAACAAATCAAGTTGAATTGGTTTAGTTGGTTGAACATTTGCTTTGATTGTTTTTTGTAGGGTACGAGTTCTCCTAACTATTGTTTTCTGTAAGGTTCAAATTCTCTTTATTGCGAAATATCCGTGGTCATTCGTAGACGTTTTAAATGACAAGAAAACCTAAATTTTTATATATAGACCACGATAATTAGTCTGGATCTTAGCCTAGGTTCCCAGGTTATAAAAGTAAAAAGAAAACACAAGTAATTAATATGTTATTTTGGATATTATTATTCAAGCAATATTAAGATAACATTCGAATATTATGTATTTTTGGATATTTTGGAAATTATGGATATTTTTGGAGTGATTTTTAATTAATTTTTTCAGTTTCAAATAGAACCAAAACCATTTGAAACTGAACTAAAACCTTTTCAATACCTATATCGACAAAAAAAATATTATTTGAAATACCCAAAACCAAATGGAATACCTAAAAGTTTAGACATAAGAAAAGACAGTTTAGTAAAGTGGTTAATGTTACCAGCATTTTATAGAATATGTGAAAGTGATAATTTTATTAATTAACAATTACAATACTTATACAGAGGAAAAATAGAAAACGTTAGTTACAAAATATTCTAAATTATATACTTAATATATATGAGTAATACATCCTCTCAAGATGGATGATTCTTGAAGACTCCAATCTTAGAGCATGCAAGAAGAAACCGTGTCCGTGCAAGTGGTTTAGTGAAGGAGTCCGCAAGTTGATCATGAGTAAAAACATGAGACACACGTAGCATACCCTGTTGAATTTGGTTTCTTACAAAGTGATAGTCTAGAGTAATATGTTTCATTCGAGAATGAAAAACTGGATTAGCACAAAGATATGTTGCTCCAATGTTGTCGCAATAGATAACAGGGGAAGCTGGGAGTGGAATCTGAAGTTCTATTAACAAAGAGCATATCCAACGTACCTCAGCTGCTATGTTTGCAATTGCACGATACTCGGCTTCTGTAGAGGAACGTGCTACACCCTTTTTTTTTTTTGAAGTCCAAGAGATTGGGTTTCCGTCAATGTATATGATGTAGCTATTCGTTGATATAAAATCATCCAAGTCACCCGCCCAATCAGCATCCGAATAAGCATGAAGAGTAAGAAGAGAAGACTTGGAGAAATGTATACCATGAGTAGGTGTCCCAGCTAGGTAGCGTAAGACCCTTTTTGCAGCAGCCCAATGTACCTCACTCGGTTGATGCATGAAGTGCGACAGTCGATTAACCGCATAAGAGAGATCCAGGCGTGTAAAGGATAAGTATTGCAAGCTGCCAACTAGAGAGCGATATTTGGACGCTTCCGTGACGGGGGAGCCATCATTGAGAGTAAGTTTTGGTGAAGTTGCTAGTGGAGTCGGTGTTGGCTTGGCATCCATCATGTTGTATTTATGAAGAAGATCATTTATGTATTTGTGCTGCATTAGATGAATACCAGTAGATGTCCGTGTGACTTCAACACCAAGAAAATAGTGAAGGTCAGCTGGATCTTTGATGGAAAAACGAGTGGCAAAATCGGAGAGAACCTTAGCAATGGCTGCGTTATTGTTATCGGTGACAATGATGTCATCAACGTATACTAGGACGTATGTGATGGTGCCACCATGTGTCTTGATAAACAAAGATGTGTCGGCCATAGAGGGAACAAAACCATCATGTATCAAATACGTTTTGAGAGAAGTGTACCATGAACGTGGAGCTTGTTTGAGACCATAAATTGGCTTATGAAGCTTGCATACAAAATCTGGCTGATCTTAGTCTACAAATCCCGTCGATTGTGACATGTAAACTTCTTATGTGAGTTCACCTTGGAGAAAGGCGTTGTTGACATCTAATTGTTTTAAAGACCAATATTTTGTTGCAGCAACTTCAATAACTAAACGAACTGTAGTTGTCTTGATCACATGGCTGAATGTTTCTGCATAATCTACACCATATTATTTAGTATATCTTTTGGCTACAAGACGTACTTTGTATCTGTCGAGAGTGCCATGAGCATGAAACTTTTTAGTGAATATCCAACGAGTGCCAATGAGATTCTGATTACTATCCGGCGGAACCAAATCCCACGAGTGATTGGAGACTTGTGCATTGAACTCTTGGGTAGCAGATTGACGCCATTGGTCATCTTTGAAAGCTTGGATTATGTTTTTTGGTTCGTCATTCAAGAGAGGCAGACCTAAAACAGCAAGAGACATTTTTTTTTTTGGTTTGTGAATATTATTTTTGGCTCGAGTTTGCATTTATGACATTTTGGTTTGGTGGTTCAATGGGTGTGAGCGTGGGTTCATTTGAGATAAGTGACTGTGTGTTTGGGTTTATCAGATGAGCTTGGTGTGAGTGGGGTTCATTTGAATGTGACTGAGGCTGAGTTGGGGGTTGCAACTCATTTGAGTAGGAGCAGTGGGCTCGTGTGGAGGTGGTGTTGACTGAGTCTGGGTGTGAGACTCATTTTGTGTGGGAGCAGTGGGCTCAGAGTTAGTGAGGAGAGGAAAAGAAGGAGATGAAAGGTGAGAAGGAAATACCTGAGTTTGTGGAGGCGAGTCTGGTGCATGGTAAAGGTCTGTGCCCGAGGGTTCGTTGCTATTTGCAGGTGCTGTAAGTGTAAGTAGAACTCGTGTAACCAAGGGAGCAGATTGTGTACCATCTGATGGTAAATATGATGTTGCATGAGTCGAGTGTAGAGAGGAAAACAAGAAAACATATTCCTCAAAACGAATACGTGTGGATGTATAGATGCGTCTTGTGGCAATGTGTAAGCAAAAATATGCACTTTGAAACAATGAGTATCTGAGAAACACACATGGCAACGAACGAGCATCCATCTTGTTACTCGCATATGGATGTAACCAGGGGAAACACAAGCATCCAAATACCCTTAACATGTCATAGTTCGACTTCTCTCCAAATAATTTAAGGCATCGCGAGGTCATGGACAAAACCGGGGTTGGCATACGATTATGAGATACACCGCTGCCGTGAAAGCATAGGGCCAATATTCTTTTGGAATGGAGGCTGTAGTATCAACGTCAATCCCGTTTCAACTATGTGACGATGTTTTCGCTCGGAGACACCATTATGTTCTGGTGTATGTGGAGGTGATGTCAAGTGAGTGATGCCGTGAGTTGCAAGGTAAGACCGTAAAGCTATGAATTCTCCACCATTGTCCAATAAAAATGCTAATGCGTATGCGAAATTTGTTCTCCGCAAATTCCTTGTATGTAATGAAAATGTTCTTGACATCAGACTTTTGCTGCAAAGGAAAAAGGCATGTGTATCGTGTATAATGATCCACAAACACCACATAATACTTGTTGTCAATTTAGAGAATGGGAGATGTCCACACATCAGAGAAAACATACTCAAGGGGCCGATGGGATATAATACTCGATTGTGTAAATGGTAATTTTGAACTCTTATTAATCAAACAATACAAACAAGATGAAGTTTTGGATGTCGTTACTGGAATAGAAAAATCAATAAGCTTTTGCAAAATAGAAGGAGACGGGTGACCCACTCTCAGATGCTAAGTATGTAGATTGGTGCAAGGTGTAATGGCAGATAAACGAGCAGCGACTTGGGACGTAGAGATTGGCCATTCGTATAGATGTTCTCTAGTTCGGCCTTGTAGCAATGGGACCCCCAAGTGTAGATCCTTCACATGAAAAAAAGCAGGAAAGAATTCAACAGAGACATCGTTAGTGTTGCATAGACGGTAAACCGAGATGAGATTGTGTTTAATACTAGGAACACAAAGAATATCATCAAGCTTCAAAATACAAGATGGAGAAGTAATATTCTTTGAACCCGTATGAGTGATGGAGAGGTTATTTCCATCTACTAGCTGCACATCGTCACCACCAGTTTAAGGTTGGTGAAGCGAGAGGTAATTCAGATCGAATGTAATGTGATGTGTGGCTCCCGAGTCCATTAACCAGTTTATATTGTTGGAGGATATGTTCTCGACAAAGTTAGCCCTTGGCTGCCACGGCATAGATAGATTGGTGTTGTATGAAGGTTGTTGAGGTTGATATTGAGGGTATCTACGAGCGCTATGTCCTTGAGTGTTGCAAATTTGACACCGACCAAGATATGGACGAGGTTGGCGACCATCATTCCTTCTGTTTTGTGGTGCCCAGTTAGTGTTTTGCTGCTGCTCTTGTCACCAGTTTTGGGAGGTAGGCAGGTCATTGCGGCGTTTGTTGTTATTGCGGGAATAGTCTCTTTGATTGTTGTACTTGTTGTTGTACCCGGAGTTGATTTGGTTACGATTCCCATTGTATCGTTGTGCATTGTTGGCAGAGATGAGGAGAAGTGGCAGACGAGCAGATGAGCTTAACTTCATGATTGAGGAGTCTTTCATGTATTTCAGCAATGGAGGGAGTAACATCTTTGCCCTCAATTTGAACGATAACAGATCGATATTTTTCAGGTAAGCCATCAAGAATCACTTCAACAACATCCTCGTGTTCATAAGGTTTTCCAAGGAGAGCAAGCTGATCAAGTTTGGATTTAATGTCGTGAACATAGTCATCGATTTTCTGATTACCTTTTGTGACATGTATCAGTTGGTTTTTCAATTGCTTCACGTTCCACGACTAGGTTTTGCATACGTGTTGACTAAGGTAGTCCAGATCTTAGCAGAAGTTGTGCATCTGGAGACAAGAGGTTGAAGGGAAGTGGATATAGCACCAAGCAAGGCACTATATATGAGATTGTGTTGCCTAACCCATTTGGTGTAGGCTTTATTAACTGTGGTCGTATGCGCAACGACAAGTGTAGCAGGAGGGATGATTGCTTCTTTGTCAAGGTGGTCAACAAGACCATATCCATTGAGGAACGACCTAACTTGGAGGCTCCACGCCAAGTAATTGGAGTTCAGCAGCTTGAAGACATGACTCATGTTAATGCTTAGGACGGTGGTGGAGTTGATCGAAATGAACTCGGCGTTGATGGTGGTCATTCGGATTGGCAACGAAAAAAAAAATTTTAGGGTTTTAGAGGAGTGTTTTGCTCTGATACCATGTAGGATATATGAAAATGATAATTTTATTAATCGACAATTACAATACTTATACACAGAAGATAGAGAGGTAAAGAGATAGTTACAGAATATTCTAAATTATATACTTAACATATATGATTAATATATTTTTTTCACTTGAGTTTGATTCTAGGTATACACATAATCCGACGTGAAATGTGTTATGTCCATTAACAAAAAAAACATTTAGACATAATAACTGAAGTTAAGACCAAATGATTAGAGGCAATAGTATACACTTATGAAAACGTTCATAAAGGAGACGAAGAGGTTAACAAATGGATAACTATGGACAAATGAAATTTAACAAAATGAAACAAAAGAGATAAAACAACAAAAAGAAGCCAAAAGCCGCCAATTCCACTTCTGAATCCCACTTTCGACGTCTCATTTCTAGGCAAGTTCGATACTAAATGCTCGTCTTAATCACCCATTAATATTCCTCACATCATAACATCGACAAAGCATTATTTTTAATTATTATTTTACTAAATTTATTCTAATTCCATATTGAGTTCTTCTCTAATATCATAATACTGTTTCTTAACAGTTGTTTAAATAATCAACCATTATTCTTATATAATATAACTCAATTCATTATTAGAATATTGTTTAGATAACTATTGGTGATCAATCCGAACTCATTTTTTTTTTGTGCGTGGAAATCTTAGAGTATCAATTTATTCTAGATACGTTACATAGTTTAATGCAAAATTCAATGGATTAATTAATATATTCCGGAAGAAAAGAATATTAGGAAAGATGAGCATAATTAATAGGGACTTCATAATTAATATAGGGTCATATCAAGTAATAAACTCCCAATGATAAAAGTAGAAAACTATGTGATAGATTTCTCTAAGGTTTTAAACCAATGGATATTATTATCCACACTTTTTTTTTAAAACAGCAGAAATGACATCAAGTCATTTTCAGAAACTTTTAAAATTTTTCTTCTGATATAGGATTTTTTCTGAAAGAAAAAAAATAACATTAATCGTATTTTTTAAGCGGCTCACTATAACATATTTTAGATTTCAAAAGTAAATTTTTGAACTATGAAAATTTCATTTCATATTACAAGTTTAATATTGTGTATTTATTTTTTGCACGATTAATCATGTTGTATACTATTATTCTATGTTTTGAATTTTGCTAGGTTATGCGTGAGGTGAGGTAGCGCCTAGCGCATAATTAATTAATCAGAGATTTCGCGGAGATTAATTGGAAACTAATTTTTCAATTTATTATATGTTTCAGTTTTATTAATTAACAACTTAGTGTTACAATATCATAAAATACATTGATGAAAAATATTAATTGTCATAATCGATAATTTGTTAGTTGTAATTAACATAAAAAAATTAAATTCTAAATAATTTAATGTGTATGATTAAAATTTCTTTTATTTTAAGTAAAAAATTTAGTCAAAAGTTAAATAAATTCTATTAAAATATAATATTACTCACATTAGGTAGAAATTAATTAGACTATGCGAAAATTATTCGGATTTAGATAGGGACTCATTCAAAAACTAATTTTTCAAACGCCTAGCCGTTAATTGACTCAATTGGTCACCGTCTATCGCATACGCAGAAGATTAATCTATTAGGCGGAGGAGTTTTTGAACAAGGTTAATATTCTTCAAATCGTAATCTCATATATATAGCTTTTTTTTTTTTTTTTTACTTCACAAGCTATATAAGAAACTCATAGCTTCTCTGTTTATTGCTTATAGCTCACGTTATTAATTTATATAATTAAAAATAAATATAAAATAAACACCCTATGTGCTCGGAAAATCTGCTGACTTTTGATTTCAACACTCTCACTCTCATTTCCTCTATATAAAACCCTAAGCTACTACTTCACACTTGTTCTTAACTCTCTCTCCCTTTTGTCTCTTTCTCTCTTTCCTCTGTTTTTAGTTTATTAAAAATTAAATAAATAAAAACAGAGAAAATGACTGTGGTTGTGGAGGTTAGAGAATATGATCCGACCAAAGACTTAGCCACCACCGAAGAAGTTGAACGTCGGTGTGAAGTTGGTCCGACCGGAAAACTTTCTCTCTTCACTGATCTTTTAGGTGATCCAATTTGTCGTGTTCGACATTCACCTTCTTACCTCATGTTGGTAAATTACTCTATACTCTTCAATAATTTAACATCTCATTTTCACTTAAAAATTAGAGTTAACTCAAGTTATAATTATATTCTGGATAAAAAAATTAAGTAACTACATTTCAATATTTTCATTAGTTTGGGAGAAGTTTTGTTTTTTTTATTTTTTACAATATGATAATAATTTTTGTTTATCAAATTTTAATTGAGTATATATAACATTGAACAAATGTTATTCAAGTGGTTAAATGTTTATCTCTGAAAAGTAATACGTTAGATGACATTCACCTTCTTATCTCATAGTGGTATTATTTAAACTCCAAATAACTAAAAACACATTATTTTGTTTTTCTCTTTGTTGGTATTGTTTTTGTTTTGTTTAATAACCAAATTGGTAATGGGAAAACAAATGTATGACCAACTAACAAATATGTTACCAAAAAAAAAAATTCTTTTTTTTTTCAATATCAAATTTTTAAGAAAGATTATAAATATATAATTTATTAATGATTATAATAACTAAAAAGCTCTTTTGATTAAATACCATATTTTATATAGATTATATATATATATATATATATATATATATACTAATTTACCTTTAACTAAATACACGTTTCTTTTGTAAACAAATATATTAACCAAAATATCATTAAAGAAAAAGAAAAAAAACCAGTTTTTTGCTTAGTTGTTAAATTAAAAGGGTTAAGTAAAATTTGGACATTTGAACAGGTGGCTGAGATTGGTTCGGAGGAGAAGAAAGAGTTAGTTGGAATGATTAGAGGATGTATTAAAACCGTTACATGTGGTACAAAAACCCAAACCGACATTAAATCGGTTTACACTAAACTCGCTTACATTTTGGGACTTCGTGTTTCTCCTACTCACCGGTACGTTTCAAAATTTTCATGTGATTAATAATTAGTTAATGCTAATCACGAATAATTAACGACTAAACTTATTTAATTATTTCAGGAGGCAAGGAATTGGGTTTAAGCTTGTGAAAGCTATAGAAGAATGGTTTAGTGAAAACGACGCCGAATATTCCTATTTTGCTACTGAAAATGACAATCAAGCTTCGGTTAATCTTTTCACTGGTAAATGTGGTTACTCCGAATTCCGTAAACCGTCGATTTTGGTTAATCCGGTTTATGCACACCGGGTCAACATTTCTCGTCAAACCACTATAATCAAGCTTGAACCATCTGATGCTGAACTACTATACCGACTCCGGTTTAGTACAACCGAGTTTTTTCCACGTGACATAGATTCGGTTTTGAGTAACAAACTTTCTCTTGGAACATTTGTTGCTGTGCCACGTGGCAGTTGTTATGGATCCGGTTTGGGCTCTTGGCCCGGTTCGGCTAAATTTTTGGAGTATCCACCCGATTCATGGGCCGTTTTAAGTGTATGGAATTGTAAAGACTCGTTTCGGTTAGAAGTTCGTGGTGCATCGAGATTAAGGCGCGTGGTGGCTAAAACCACGCGCGTGGTTGATAAAACGCTGCCGTTTTTGAAAATTCCATCGATTCCAGCAGTTTTCCGACCATTTGGATTATATTTTATGTACGGAATTGGTGGAGAAGGACCACGTGCAGAGAAAATGGTGAAAGAGTTGTGTAATCATGCGCATAATTTAGCTAAAGTTGGAGAATGTGGTGTTATTGCGGCGGAAGTTGCTGCCGGAGAACCACTCCGGCGAGGGATTCCACATTGGAAAGTGCTATCATGCGCTGAGGATTTGTGGTGTATTAAACGTCTTGGAGATTCTTCAGTTAGTGATTGGACGAAATCACCACCTGGAGATTCTATTTTTGTTGATCCTAGAGAATTTTAATTTTTAGAGCTAATATTAGAATATTAATTAATTTTCAATTTCTACTCAGCTTTTGAAAAAGTTGAGAAGATATATAGTTTTTTTTTTTAATTAATATTTTTATTAGCAAATATTGGATGTAATATCCTTTGTTCTTGTAGAATATGTTTCTTGTTCTACTTACTGTTTTAAGTAAAACTCAAAAAGAAATATAGATTTTTCAGTTCATGTTTTACAAGTACATTACTCCATCATGATGACTTTTAGAAACCAAAAACATTAGCTGATATATTTATATAAACTGTATCATTCAAAGTGTAACATTCGATTGTAAATCTTTGACAGAAAAGTTATCACTGATTAACTAATAATACTACGGATCAATTGTCGAAGAAAAAACATTGTTTATAGATAATATAGAATTAAGGCATGATACAAACATTTATCCATATAATACACCTTTTGTTAGCTATTTGAACACTTAAAAACACAAGAAGAAGAACAGAGTAAGTTTCTATTGAGAATGATTGTTGTCTAAATAAGACATTACAAGAAAACGTAACCAAAGCTGAAAGGTTTATTCTTAAATGTAAAAAAAAGCGGAAACGTAAAAACATTAACTGAACTCATTATTGATGTAAATACCATCAGTCACCACTCTGATCCTTCAATCCTTCCCTTAAACTGAAATCCCTTCATTCAATTTACATCTTTTTCTTGCACACCCATTCAAGTTTTGAGTGTCCTGAAAGTCTCCAATTTGACAGCTTTAGTCATCAAATCTGCAAGCTGATCATGTGTTGTGCAATACTTCAGTAGAATTTCTCCCTTGCTCACTAACTCTCTCAAGAAGTGGAAGTGGACATCAATATGCTTACTCCTTCCATGTAGAACTGGATTTTTCGATAACAAAATCGCAGAATTATTGTCACAGAACAATGTAGTTTCCTCAGTCTGAAGTTCACTGATTTGTTCTAAGACATTATATTATGCAGCCAAACAGCTTAACATGCTCTATATGCAGCTGAAATAAATTCTGCCTCAGTGGTGGACAAAGTAACTATTGGCTGTTTCTTTGAACACCATGAGACAATGTTTCCTCCCAATAGAAAAACAATATCCAGAAGTACTTTTTCTATCATCAAGACGGCTAGCATAATCACTATCCACGAAGCCTACGAGATCCAAATTTCCACTTTTTGTATAATGTACTCCAAATCTCATAGTCCCCTACATACTCAAGACTCCTTTTGCAGCAAGTAGATGTGATTCTTTGGGCTGCTCCATGTATCTGCTTATGAGATTAACAGAGAAAGTTAGATCGGGCCTTGTTACCGTCAAGTATCGCAAGCTTCCGACCAGCTGTTTAAACTCAGTATAATCAACATTATTTCCAGCATTCTCTTTAGTCAATCTCTGTCCAAGAACCATTGCGTTTCTAACAGAATTGCAATCCTCCATTCCAAAATTCTGCAGTAACTCCCTTGCAAATCTCTCTTGGCCAATAAAAAATCCTTGTTCATCTTGAATAACTTCCACACCAAGAAAGTATTTCATTAGACCAAGATCACTCATCGAGACCTCCCTCATCATTGACTCCTTGAAACTCATAATTAATTCCTCAGAGTTTTATGTGTATATCAAGTCGTCCACATAAAGATTGATAATGAGAGCTTGTGTACCTTTGATCTTCACGAAAAGGGTATGCTCACAATAGCATTTCTGAAAGCCATTTGACAGGAAGAATCTTTCAATTATACTGTACCATGTCCTATGTGCTTGTCTAAGGGTGTCAATTCTACTCTACCATGTCCTATGTGCTTGTCTAAGTCCATAAAGGGCCTTTTTCAGCTTATACACCATATTTGATCCATTTGAAACCTCAAATCCTTTAGGTTGTTCAATGAAGACCTCTTCCTCCAATTCTCCATGCAAGAAAGCACTCTTAACATTAAATTGGTAAATCTTCCATCTTTTCTGTGCAGCCATACCAATAACAGTACGAATTATATCCCACTTAGCAACAGGTGCAAAGATTTCATGAAAATCAATACCTTTGGTTTGAAGATATCCCTTTGCGACTAACCTCGCATTGAACTTTTCAAACTCACCCTTTTCGTTAAGCTTTGTTTTGTAGACCCACTTAACACCAACAGCTTTGGCTCCTTCCGGTAACTCAACAAGTTCCCAAGTATTGTTATCTTCAATAAATCGAATCTCTTCCTCCATAGCAATGCGCCAATGTTCTAATTTAACAGCTTCTTTGAACCGACTTGGATCGCTTTCCGTAACAAACATGATCATTACATCACCGTCATTTTCCTCCACGAAGAAGCTACAATCTCCTGATTCGTAATCCTTCATCCAAACTGGTGGACGTCTCACTCTTTTTGTGTTACCCTCTTTATCGTCTCTAGTTTCATCAATTGGTACCAAACAATCTGCACTTGATGAGTCTGTAACAACATCTACAAAAGCCACTCATTCAGATGAAGGTTCCTCTCCGGACACGACACGCTCTAGTGTATGTTCTTCTCCTTCTGAATCTATAGCAAAATCTGACACTGGAAATTTTAATTCCTCCGAGGTCTCCTCCTAATTCCAAGCCTTATCTTCCAAAAATTTCACGTCACGGCTGACAATAATCTTCTTAGTTTGTGGATTGTACATACGGTAAGCCTTCGACTCCTTGCTAACTCCAAATAGAACACACTTGATACTCTTTTTGTCAAGCTTACATCGCCTTTCATAAGGAACCATAGCAAAGGCAACTGAAGGTGTACTATTACTCAACTTAGCATCTGGAACATCACCGTCAGGATTTGCTGAAGGACTTCTGTTTTGAATATGAACTACATATTGAACAGCCTCAGACCAGAATTGCTTAGGTACACTTATACCAAACAACATACATCTTGTGGTGTTGAGCACACTTCTATTTTTTTGTCTCTGCGATGCCATTTTGTTGTGGCATATATACAGCAGTGAGTTGTCTATTGACTCCATTGGCAGCACAAAATTTCTGAAACTCAGAAGAATTGAACTCACCACCTCTATCAGTACGAAGACAAGCAAGATTGAGACAAGATTCTCTTTCAACAGCAACCTTAAATTCCTTGAAAACTCCGAAAGCATCAGATTTTTCAGCAAGGAAATAACACCAACACTTCCGACTATAATCATCAATAAAGTTAAGTATGTACCGACTTCCTCCTTCAGACATAGGAGTAATTGGTCCACACAGATCACTGTGAACAAGTTTTAGTACACGACTAGACTTCCATGAACTCTTTTTTGGAATTACTTCTCTGTTTTGCTTTCCCTTGAAGCATGTTTCACAAGCGTCACTAGTCTCCTTTAAGCTGAACTTTGGCAAGCCACTCACCAATTCCTTCTCACCAAGTTGACAAAGGCTTCCTAAATTGAGATGGCCCCTACGCCTATGCCAAAGCATCTTATCATCTCCATCACTTGTCTGTAAACATAACTCATTTGTATCAATCAAACAATTTTGTGGTTTCTGAACGTTTGCCCTTACAGTGAACAACCAATTACTAGTCATAGTCAATCTCATTAGCATCCTTCTTTGCTCCTTATGCCACACCTCACACTCATCATCATCGAACACAATCCTCAAACCCTTCTGTTGCAACTGACCAGCACTGAGTAGGTTGTTCTTGAGTCCTAGAACAAAATACACAAAAGAGATGACTTGAATTATACCATTAATAACAAGTCTCAAGTTTCCCTTGCCCTCAACAATCATTCTCCTATTATCCCCAAGCTTGACAGTTTGATGATAACTACCATCAAAATCAACGAACCATTTCTTGGTTCCACACATATGGTTACTGCATCCCGAGTCGAGAAACCACATATGCTCAGTCTCCTCCTCATCAACACTAGCCATCAGTACCACATCTTCCTCCAGTTCAGCAAAATTCGCATATTTATCCCATTCTAGACATTAATTTATATAATGACCAATCCTGTGACATTTGAAGCACTAAATTGCTTCTTTGTTGTAGCCACGGCCACGTCCTTGAGAGTATCCTCTCCCCCTAGATGAACCACGACTCCTTGAGGAACCACGTCCTCTGCTCCAGTTGTTCCCATCTTCTACCTTGAGTGCATGAACATGTTCAACAACGTAACGTCTCAACTTCTGCTCATGAACCATCAGAGAACTCTGTAACCCATCAACAGTAAGAACACTTATATCCTTTGACTCTTCAATAGCACAAACAACATATGTGAACCTTTCTACCAAAGTTCTAAGGATCTTCTCCACTACCTTTGAATTTGGTAGATCTTCACTCAAATTCCTCCTATCATTCACAACTAACATTACCCTTGAGAAATACACCGCAATTGACTCATGCTCCTTCATTTCCAGAATCTCAAACTCACGTCGAAGACGTTGTAGCTGAGCACTCTGTACCTTCTTATCTCCTTGATACTTATTCTTCATAGATTCCCAAAGATCCTTCGATGTTTCCTTTTTCAAAATGGTTTTCAAAATACTCTTATCAATGGAGGCAAAAAGATAGTTTTTAACCTTAAGATCCTTGAGAGTCTGAGAATCCAGCTCTTCTTGTTCTGCATCTGTCAACTTCCCAACTCTCGTGGATCTTGTGATACCTTGCTCTATCAAGGACCACCATTCCTTCGACCGTAACAAATTTTCCATCAACATTGCCCAATATTCATAGCCACCATCAAACTTTGGAATGGTCAACAATGAATCTCTCACACTCATTTTTAACACACACACTCAAAATGGCTCTGATACCACTTGTTAGCTATGTGAACACTTAAAAACACAAGAAGAAGAAGAACAGAGCAAGTTTCTATTGAGAATGATTGTTGTCTAAATAAGACATTACAAGAAAACGTAAACAAAGCTGAAAGGTTTATTCTTAAATGTAAAAAGAAGCTGAAACTTAAAAACATTAACTAAACTCATTATTGATGTAAACACCATCAGTCACCACTCGGATCTTTCACCTTTTTTAAAATTAAATCATTTAAATTTTATTGATAGTTTTCATTTTTATTAAGTATAATATATGAGATAAATAATCATCAATAAATTAATGTGTATTTAGTAATTTCTTTTTTTTGAAAAATTATAAGCTTAATTTATATATGTAAACCTTGATAAGTTTTTTCATAAGTTCCGTTTTATATGTATATATCTTGACACTACAAGAAAACAAGAGCATAATTTGACCAAAAATTATATCTTGATCAAAAATATATAAAAAATTCCATTTACTTTTTTTACCAATTTTATATCAAAATATAAATTCATGGTCAAGAAAATTTAGTCAAATGTTACCATCTTTTCTTGTAGTATAGTCACTAAATTTTCACTTTTTTGTCATGTTTTTTGTCAATGGTTAAATTGACAAGACCTAATTTGTAATACATTTTCACCTCCCAAACCATATTACGCACGTCAAAACAATCTTGTAGAATTAGATCTAGGGTTTCTATCCCTCTTTGAATCTGAAGACGGTGGTCGGTGGCTATCACAACACCATCGCCGTTTCCACCTCTGCTTCCGCTCTGGGTCGTGGGTTGTGTTCGTCTCCTTGCTTTGCGTTGGTGTTTGGTTCTCGGTCTGGGTCTTCTCACTGGGTTTGGTAAGGTTGAGTCTCCCCTATGGCTAGATGTGGCTTTTGTTTGGGCTTGTTTATGAGTTTAAGATTTTCTTCCTAATCTCCTTGCCCCGTCTGGTTTTAAGTTTTGGCTCTTGATGTTTTAATTTTAACTTGGGTAGATTTCAAGTTTTAGTTTTGTCTATGTCTTAGATCAACAGGTTCTTGTGCTTATGTGCTTGCTGGATCTTTGGCTTAATACATAAATCCTATTTTTAGGTTGGTTATGGTTAATAAGTGCTTTGATTGTGTTCTTTTAGGTTTAGTAGCGTGCTGGTTTGTTATCTCTCTATGGTTGAGGCTTGTAATGATTTCTCCGGTCTCGATCATGAATCATACTTCTTCGAGTTTGATTTTCTTCCGCGTAGAGGTCTGTGTTTTGCTCCCTGTCTTTACATTTAAGACTTGATCGAGGTCTGGTCATTTACTAAGTTTCTACTAAAGCGTTATGGTTGTTTGTTTCGACTTCGCCATTCTCCGGAAGATTCATGGGTTTGGTTATTTTCTCCATCTCCTTCTTCATGGTAAAGAAGCTTTAGTTCATTTTATTCTGAGAGGTATTCTTCATCCACTATGGGAGGTCTCCTTGTTCCCGTTAGCTCTCTGGTTTCTTTGTGTCTCTTCAACTTTGAGTTAACATTTCTAGCTTGTTTTCTTTCTTAGATGCAATGTATAAATCATCCTGTGTTGTTCTTCTTTTGGCATATTGTGCAGAGATTGTTGTCTCTGGCTTATATAGTGTTATATTGTAATTCTTGTGTGTTTACACACTTTAATTCAGACGAAAGAAAAAACAAATGAATTGACTAAAATTTTCTTGATTTTATTCTCAACTAAAATACGAGATGGGAAGGGCTTCAAGCCCAATACAAAGCCCATTAATACTTGACCCATTGACAAAAGTTAAAAGGACCAAATATTCCAATCTCTGAAACTAAAAGAAACCAAGAAACTCAAAGCTGTTGATGTGGTTCTGAAAAAAAAAACAATAGCTAAAAGAGTCGATCATTCAACTATGTTATGATCAAAACCCTTTCTCATGGTCCCATTCATCTTCCTCTGTATTTAGTGTTGTAGTTGTGAGCTCAGGAGTACTGTATCCTGTTGATGAACCATTGGCTCTGATCTGTTCAAAGAAGAGAACTTGTACAATCACTCGCATTGGTAAACGTTCATTTTGCACTGCATGTTCACAAGCTTCTGCTGATAGTTTCCTGCAATCCATTAAACTGCATACTCTCTTCTTCTCGCTTTTGCTAATCCCTTGATGTTGCTGAAAATGTTCAAAATCAAGTCAATCAAAATCAATAACCATTATGTAGCCACCACAAGTGTGGTCGAGCGGTAGACGAAACTTTGAAAAGCATGTAAAGCATTTTCCGGGTTTGATTACAGCTAGGTGAAAATATAATCACAACTATGTGAAAATATAGATTTTCCACATGATCCTCTTTGTCGGATCTCATGGTCCGTTAACCCGAGAACTAGCTAAAGAGATAAGTTCATGCGAACATGAGTTGTAATTTATGATGTATGTTGAACCGAATCACCCAAATTATCAAAATAATAATAATCACTATGTAAACCAGCTGAGATGGTCTAGTGGTAATTGGACCAGTCGGCTTCTCAGATTTGGCCTAGATGATTCACACGATAAAGATATGTCCAACGAGTCCTCTCATCCTCAGGACTGTCTGAGCCAAAGGCCCGAAATACGTGAAATATCCAAAAAAAAAAAAAAAGAAGAATCATTATGTATAAACAGCGAATTTAGAGCTTTCTTTTACCTTGAGAAACATGTCAATGGCGCGATATAAACCGTCATGAGACTGTCTTGGTAAGCTTGAGAGTGTCTCTGTGAGTGAGAGGAAATTCTGAAGAGAAAAAATAGGATCTCTTGATTTCTCAGCTAAGTATCCATCAATGAGCTTTGCGACCGATACTTTCGAGTGAGTTTTCAGATCACAACTCATAAAATCCTTCACTAGACTCTGAACCATATCCAAATCATACACCAAGATATCACTCACTGTTGTCTCTTCAAGCTGCTCACTGATTCTCTTCTTTAACCAATCTTTTACAGTTTCTTCGCACCCAAGGAAGATTGATGCTTGATGTAACTTAGTCAAGAAGCTAGGAGAAACACTTCCTTTCTCATCTGGCACAAGCTCAATGATTGTATCAATCAAAGATCTATCACTCATTTGCATTGAGCCTTTGTTAAAACCAGCTATTCTTCTTATAGCATACGCGTGTAATGCTTCTCCAACAACGTTATTTTGAAGCTTCCCTCTCTTCTTAATTGCTTCAATGACTTGCTTATACAAATCAATATGTAGATCACATAAATCTTCAACCCACCAATCTTTTGGAACTCCTTCTTCTGGTTTTGTCACTTTCTCAAGCTTCTTCTTCCTGTTGTAAGTATAAGACCACTTAACTTTCGAGGTATCGATTGAAGCTGTTGAAGCAATCGATTCGAGACAACGGTTGATGAGCTTCTCTGAGAAACTAGACAAGAGATCTTCTCTTGTGGTTTGAAGAACTATTATCGAATCTTTCCAACTGCGAAATATGGTTGAGTTTAAGAAAACATCAATCTTGTAAACAAGATTGCTTTTCTCATCAAATGTTTCGTTCATCTCTAAGAACTCAGCTGCACAACGAACTGCAACCACATTGTAAGCGTTTAAAGTAACCATGATTCCATAACAAAACTTGACACAAATCTCAAAAGCAGCAGAACCACCAGGAATCTCTGATATATCAATCTCACTAATTTGATTCTTCTTTGTCTCTTCCTCATTTTTTGATGTGGCTATCAGTTTCTGCAAGAATCTACTTTTGGACAGCAATGGAAACTGAAAAAACATAATCAAAATATTTTTTTAGGTGTTGTCACTTATTTTATTTATTTATAAGATGGAACATAAACACAAAACCGACATGATCAAAATCTTTCAGAGGCAAAAACATCGTTTATAAAGAACTCCCGTATAATAACGTAAAACAATGAAATTTGTAAACAAAAGTCACAGTTTGTCACAAATTTCTCGTTCTTCACACTTTGAAAATTCTTCAGATTTTTATTTAATTATGGAAACTGAAATACGAATTTTTCATATATATATATATATATAAATTTGCCAGCAACTTATATATTCAAAACGAATTGAAACACTAAACCAGAGGTTAAGAATTTACAAAATCATAATTACTGGATAAAACTCTAACATTACGCGCTAATTATCTGTTTTGAAATATAAATTGCGTCGATTTTGTTTCATACCTTATGGAGATAGAATTTGACATTGCCAATGATGATGATCATCTCTGCTTCTAACTCAGTTGCTACATACCTAAGAACAAAAAACGTCAATGAAAGTCAAATAAGAGAAAACATAGTTTAAGCATAATGAGAGACAGAGTACAAACCTAACATTGTCTTCTTTAGATTTAAATGAATCAGGTTTGGTTCCAAGTTTCATAAACTTCATTTTGTTTAAGAACTTATTGAACTCAAGAAGCTTAAGATATCTTTAAGACAAAGAAGAGAAACAAAACTAACAAAGGAGATCAATGCTTTCTTAAGAAAAAGCTTTAAGAGAGTTACTTAAAAAGAAGGAAACATTGTTTTAGGGAGTTTGGCAAACATGTAAAATAAATATTATAAGTTTACAGAAATTTTAGAGATTCACAAAAACACACCCACCAACCTCAAGGCTCGAAAACCCAAATACCACGCTTGTTTGTTTCCTTTTTTATATAATCTTTTATCGAATTCTATATTTTTTT
This sequence comes from Lepidium africanum, assembly GCA_900406405.1. Classification (NCBI taxonomy): domain Eukaryota; kingdom Viridiplantae; phylum Streptophyta; class Magnoliopsida; order Brassicales; family Brassicaceae; genus Lepidium; species Lepidium africanum. The sequence continues at coordinate 27,073 of OVAX01000232.1, read as the reverse complement.
AAAATATATATATTTCTAAGTGCTTCACACATGGACATGAATTTCTCTTTTTCTTTGCTCATTGTGTATGTTACAAGAAAAGAAAAACCCAATACGTTTTTTATATAAAAATGTTAAGCGATTATTTCAATTTCACATTTTTGTTAATTGGACCAATAAAACTGACCTATATATATCCAAACAATATCACTCGAAACAGCATTGCTCTTTAAAATTGAGTTACAGAAAATAATCAAAAAGTCACGACTTAACAATTTACGAATAATAATAGAAAAAAGCACAACCTAACCATAATTTTTTTTTATCACTTAACCGTTTAGCAACATATTTTTCCATAACTATTGTTGTAGCTAAGAAAATTCATGGTTACATCGTAGTTTTGTGGCTTTTTGATTATTTTAATGGTTGTTTTTGTAATTGCGATTTAGCCGAGATCATATAACTATTAGATTATAGATTTTCAATTCAAAATTAATTGGCAATGAGTAGAAAGATCTATATTTTATATATATATTAGTTATAATTTTTCCTCGCTAATTGATTTTGAGTTGGAAGTGCGTATTCTAATAATAACCACGTGATTAAACACACTTTGGACGTTAAGCTCTTATGTATAATTATTTTTTTCAATTTTTCATAGATATTAAAACATATATATAAGAACTAAGAAAGACTAAAAGTTAGCTAAGAAAACAAACTACAAAAACCAATGAGCGACAAATTTAAATGAAAACCAATAGAAGAGCTCAATATAACGAAAATAAAACTTTTAAAAGAAAAAAAAAATATTTCGAATCGCTAAATATAAACTCACAAATACGACATATCTAAAAGATTTTTTTTTTTTCAATGAAATTACATATCTAGAAGTTGCAAACCCAAAATTTTGATTATAGCAAAAGCAAAAACCCGAATCCAAAGGTTGCATTTTTTGTGATTTGTGGTGATGAATGAAACTGAGAAATAATAAAAAAGAATGAAACTATATCATATATAAAGCAAGCTTTTTAAGCAGTTCCTTACAGTATTAGAATTTATCGGTAACATTTATTCAAAGGACAAAACGAATCAAATCTTTTTGTATGTTTTCTATAAAGATGGTTAGTGAAAGCTAAACATCAGAAGTCAGAGATCGTTTCTCGATAAACATATGTACCTTTCAACTTTTCTTAATACTTGATATTTCTATGGATCAAAATCTTTGTAAGTAGTCGATCAAAGAACCCTAATACATAAATTACAACAGAAAATAATCAAAAAGAAATTGATGTGGATTTGGTATAATAGTAATATGGGCTAGGCCAAAGATTGGGTAGAAGCCCAATTTCTTAAGAGCTTAGAGGTGTATTGAGTCATGTGAATGATTTGGTTTTTATGAGGTTTTAAATAATTTTAAGGAAATTTGATTTTTTTTATGAATACTTTTAAAGTTCCACTTGAAATCATAAGATTTGGATTTCTGTATTTTTAACTAAAGAAATCCTCTAAAATACTTCAAAACTCTTTGAAATATTTAAAATATTTTCAATAAGAGTGGATTTGATTATGTTTAGAAAAATCATTAGGTCAATAGCATTGAATTTTAGAAGAATTCCAGAAACTCAAGTTTGAATAATAGATGGTTTGTTCGTTGAAATTCAGTCTCCAAGAAATTCAGATGGTTTTGAATCAAAGTATATGGCAAGATTAAAACATCAACAACGATACAAAATTAATTGGTGATTTCCCCATTAAGTACAAAATTCTAAATTGTATTTTTTGTTTCTTCAAGAAAAATGTAAAATTTCTTTTGGCCAAAACCAAATCCTATGTCTAAAAATAAAAACAATCCAAATCCAAATAGGATAAACTCATATATATGTATTAGATATATAATTTATTATTTAAATCCCTTATCATGTATACAAGTTTTACCATAAGGCTTGTGAAATACAAGATCTATTTAGAATTCTAAATTTTGCCAGCCTTAAAATAGGAGAAAGAAAATTACTCTGCTAATGGAACTCATGAAACGCATCAGACGGCTATTCTGGTTTAGTAATGTTTTCATTTCTGTTCATTGTAAAACCAATAAAACCAAACGAATCAGACAGCAAGTATTACTTAATAGATCTTAAGCAAGTTTTTTTGCCTCACAATATGATAAAAGAGATCAATGCTCAAATTGGTTTTGAATAAAAGTCTAAAAGAGTTACTTAAAAATAAATGATTTTTATGTTGGATTCTTAATTCACTTAAAAGATGCTAAGCAACTTCAAATTTTTTTGAACAGTTTTTTAATGTTTCTAGAAATTGGATTCATTCTTGAAAATGATCGACTTTTTTTTTTATGTTGTTTCATATAGTTTAAACTGATGGAAATTTTTTAATTAATTAAAAATTTTGGGATATTTAGATTTCTTAAAATGGTTAAAAACACATTAAGATAATCTATACAAATACATTTGTTGAATGTCGCTGATATACGAGTTCATATATAAATATTCTTTGGAAAATGAAGCATTCAAATTTTCTTCGAAGAAGATGTTCCAATTTATAGTTATTTATTGAATATATAGTAGATCATTAGGATTCTCACGACCAACGTTTGCTATACAAGTGAAAAGAATATTTGTGCGCAGATCGTACAAAATTTTAAGTAAAAAAAGGTCAAAATGAAGATTAAATATATAACCTTACCTCATGTGTTTTAATAACAGTAATAATAAGAGTTCACCATTATGCCTTCCAATTTGTGGTCTTGAATCAATTTGAGATGGAATTAACTACATTATAGCGATATTTTTGAATAATTTTTTTGGTTAAAAATTTTTTTTTGACGAGTTCTTTGCTTCGTCCCATTTTTGACAAGTTCTTTTCATGCAGATTTTGGAACCACAAGAGGAGAACCTGAAACGAAGGGATATTCACTGGAGCTACCACAAGCTCACTCATCTTCTCCAGCGCATCAGATGATCAGAAACTGATTGAAGCTTTGGAAGACTATGGATCAAATTGGTACCAGATAAGTACAGAGCCATTTGGTGGTAGAAAGAGTACTACATATTGTAGAAGAATGCTAGAGGATCTCTGCTTAAAGCCATGGAAAAGAGAAGAAGTTAATAATCTCCATCGTTTGTATAACTCGTTGTTTTTGAGGTGGAATTAAAGATATTATGATGGCACTACGAAGACCTTCATTGGAATGTGTGAAGATATATGATGAAAGAAAGTCTCTTGTGCTCCTCGATCATCACTTTTTCACGTACATGGCAAATGACAAAAGGAAACCCTCGTGGGATGTAATGGCACATTGTTGAATTCCATTAACATAAAAGGTGAAACTGCATTTCGGTGATGAGTAAGTGATATGGTCAAACTGCTTTTTAGTCTTGGAGCAAATAAAAGTACAAAAGATTCAAGTGGCCGTATGTCTGCAGAGGTGGCCGACAATACTGTAGTGGCTCCTATGGGAGTGGTATATATTGATCTCTATCCATGGATCCTGTGGAATTCGTGGAGTGGTAGGAATCAATATATGTTTTAACAAAGAAATTTCACTACTCAGCAAACTGCACTCAAAGCAAGCATTGACCTGTAAGAGTAGAAGGATCCACAGGAAAAGGAAGAAAAACTTACAAGCAGAGAGGTTGATTGCAACCGGAGTCTATCTCAGGCGTCTTCATCGAATGTAAATCTGACGCTGCATAGGGGAAGAAGTCTCGATTTGCCAGATTGGATTAGATACTGAAGACTATCGACTCCCAATCAACTATGATAGGTGAGGAGATTTATGACAATGTTTCATTGCTGCTTGTGTGAGAATGTCTGCATGTTAGATCGGTTATCAGAGATCCAAAGAAGAGACTAATCAGAAGACTAAGAGTAGAATCTGACAATCTCAACTTGGTGAAAGTGATTAAGAAAAATCAAAAGCCACATTAGATTTATGGTATCATGGTGTTGACCAAAAAAGAAGAAGTTTGATAAAAAGAGAAAATTGAGAAGATGAATGGGTATAGTATGAGCTCTAATCTTCTCAATCAGCTCATTTAATGATCACAATTCCCTTTAAATATATACGCTGCATAGGGGAAGGAGTCTCGATTTCTGATGGTAAGAAATCTGGGTTCATAAGCTAGCTAGCTACTTCTAACTTAAGCATTAAACACATCAATAGATGGAGAATACACAAGAATAAGCCCTATTTGTTCCTAGTTCATTGAATCCCTAAATCCCTAGAAAACCCTAAACCTGATAAGAAACTACTCAGACATAAAGCAAAAAACAAGTAAAGAAGAAGAATAGATAAACATAAATAAACTGAATTAAAGAGAAAAAGGGTTCAGAAATCTTCTCAAAAGAGTTATGGAGGATGAAATCTTCTCCCCTAGGTTACAATATAAAAGCGGCTATTGAAAAGTAATGATCGATAACCTAAAAGTTCTCAGAAACCTATTTACATAGGCTAAAAACGCGTCTGGTACAAAATAAGGAAAATCTGGTATTTTTCGTGAAACTTCGATGATCGGTCAATCAAAGGGTTGATCGATCGATCAAGGGGTAGAATGGTCGATCATGATATAGCATGTTGATCATCAGGTCGAGTGCATCTTCTGGTGACGTCTGTTCTCGGCCAGAATGACATATCTTCAGTAAAATCGTCATATCTTCCTAACCGTTTGTCCGATTGCGCTCAAACCACCTCCAAATGAAAGCTAACCCACGTGGCTATTTTTTGTACAAATTTCAGCTCGATCCAACGGTGGGAATTATTTCAATAAAGCCAAACGTCTGACGCTTCTGCATTCCTCATGCTCGTTTTCACTCAAAACACCTCATCTTCTCCAAATGTGTCTGATGACCTGAAAAGACTCTAAAACAGAATAAAAGACTCTAAAACACATACTTTGACTCAATAAAACAATGGAAAACAATGGTTAAAAACGCAATACATCAGTTATGCAGAATCTAAATCACCGCGAGATCAAATGTGATGTCAGTTATTCCCGTTGTGGGGCAGAGACTGAATCCATTAATCATGTCCTTTTTTAATGTCCTCCAGTTCTTCAAGCTTGGGCACTATCCTGTATTCCCTCTGCAATCGATATTTTTCCAGGGAATTCTATCTGGTATAACCTAGACTATTTGTTCTTGCGTATCCCAGATAAAGTAGATCTTAAGGTTTTTCCTTGGATTATATGGCATATTTGAAAAGCTAGAAATGATCATTACTTTTCTGCCTCACACACTGATCCTCGCAATATTATTCTTCAAGCGGAAGCTGACTACAAAGAATGGGTTTCCGTTAGAAGTGAACTTTTGGTTTCTAAACAACCTTTCGCGGTCAGTTCTTCCCTTAAACGATCACCATCGGCGATCCCCTCTACAACAGATTCGAGCTTCACAGGCTACAGATGCTTCGTGGACGGTTCTTGGAAAAGTACAGACTTCAAATCCGGTGTGGGTTGGTTCTGCTTCCAAGATTTCGTAGACGGTACATACATGGGTGCTCGGGGAATTCATCAAAGTTTTTCTGCCCTTCATTCGGGATTCGAAGCTTTACTCTGGGCTATGGAGTCTCTTCTGGCTCTCTATATATCAGAAGTGGAGTTCTCGACGCACTGTGAGACTTTACTGAAGATCATTCACCAACCAGAGGAGTGGCTAACTTTCCTTCCTTACCAGGAGGAATTTCTCAGGTTAAGCTCTTTGTTTAGTTTTATCTCAGTCTCTTTAATTCCTAGATTGTTAAATCATAGGGCTGATTTTCTCGCTCATCATATTAGAGAGGTCGCTAATGGTTTACTGATGTAACTCTATTCCCCCTTTGAGGTTTATTAATATATTACCGTTGACCAAAAAAAAGAACAAAATAATATAGAAAATTGTTTACATGTTTGAAATTCTATGCAAAAGTAATAAAGAGTGAAGTTTCAAACAAATTTGTTGACACATTTTAGGATTTTCAATGAAATAATTAGCAAGTTTAATTACTTTTAGATGCAAGTGGCTTTTAATCTAGTGACAGATAGTAAGTCCATTAAAGACAGACGCACTTGCATGTCGAGGGATCGAGTCCTACCGCCTACATAATGCAGGAACTTGGCTAATGGGCTTGTCAATTGTGGCCCAATGTTGACAAAAAAAAAACTTTTAGTTAGATTTTGAACCTATTTATAAATGGACATGTTTATAAGAAAATAAACATCTTAGTACAATAGGCTTTGAGCTTAAAAAGTGGGGGTAATTTATATTTTTTGGATGGTGAAATAATCTAAATTAACCAAAAATCTAAATTAATAAAATGACGTTTTCACTTTTTTAATAGTGGCAATTGCCCCCACACTCATGTACATACATCCGCCCATGGCTGTACGTGACCTGCTTCGTGTTTATTTTACTTTTGTTTCTTCCTAAATCTACGTCGCATTACGTTCTTTTGCAAAGTTTCCTTGCCTGAGTTTGGTAGAAAAGGGTAGGAATATGGAGAACGTACATTCATTTACATTAAAGTTGATATTTCTCAGAAAAGCCCAACCTTGCTTGAGAGTTTAAAGTCTTGATCTTTCTGTGGCAAAACTTCTGAAGGGTCAGTTTCTACATCTGCATTTAGAAGGTAAGAATGTGAATATCTTTCATGTTGTGACGAAATTTTAAATCATAAAAGAGAGTCAGAGAATTATTATCAACTGTGGAAACTCAATCTCGAGGAGTTAAATAGTAAAGACAACAATGATCGCAGAATTTCGGAAAGTCAAGCTTCTTATGGATGAATTTCAAACTATTGTAGATGCAATACCTGAAGAAAAGGTGATTGGTTGTGCAACTTTATAAGCTGATGTGTAGGTACAAGTATGAACTACTTAAGGAAGACAAAGAGCATCTTCTAACTCTTCTCTTTACACAAAAGCACCATCTTGCTGGCTTCTACCTCTTTTTAAAATTGAAACGTTTTGTTTTTTACCTCACCACTTATTCAGCTTTTCTATTTTGATTGTAGGTTACTTACTCCTCAGATTCAGAGAGGATTTATTGGTAGCAAAAACAGTGGAGAGAAAGTATATCCTTTTCTCTTTGATATTACTTTAATAGTGTATAATTAATAAACATGATTTATGCTATCTTCTTAACAACAACTCACTTTCTTCAGTTTTTAACAGCTAACAACCCGATTAACGAAGATAGTTTGACATTCTAAAAGTACCAAATAAATCATTGCAATTTTATAAATTAAAAATTGGTAGGAGGTATATATGCTATCATGTTTGACTTCTTGACTTTAAGTGAGTTATATCTATAGATAGATTACTTGCTAAATCTTTTCATTTTCCATTTTCTATTAGTTAACGATTACCCATTTACATTTACAAAAGATGTCCAGGTTTCTGATCATTTGTTTTATGTATAGGAAATAAGTTTAATATTTTAGATTCAACTTTCAAGCAAAAGCTGTATATACTAATTCATACTTCAACTGTCACAGATTAATTAAAAACTCAAATTTTTCCCTAGCTGAAAAATGCATAAAACTTCTCCAAATAAAAATTTACTTCACGATGAATTGGAAAAATACAGGGCATAACTCGGTATAGCCTCTAGTAAATGTAAAAGATGATAAAATTTAAATAATAATATCTCTAGAGTTTTACAATGCCCAATTAATATTATGTTACTTAAAAATTCATTATTAACATGTTCAAAAACTGAATGTATTTGGTTTTGCAGATAAATTCTTTCTTTTTTGTTTTGCTATTTTAAGAATACTCAAATGCTAAAACCTTATGTAAATTTTCTAGAGAAGAATAGAACTTCAAGCATAGACAAAAGTAGAAAATAAGATCTTTAAGTCATATGAGCGTTAAAGAAGATTAAGTTTGTAGACAGCACTAGACCATTCTAATCTTACCACTCAGCTCCTAGTTACTAAAAATATATTGCTTCCCAAAACTTACCAAATTAGAATTAGTGAGAGGGCTTTAGACACATCCCATGTGGAAACAGTTAATGTTACACATGTCGAATGGGTTGGGCCTTAATTTAGAGATTTAATAGGAGCCTAATATCATCTTGCCTCCATATTGAAATGATTGAGTCTTAAATGAATCATGGAGTAGTCAGTAGTGCATGAAAAAGTTGGGGATACATCCATTATTAACTTCGTTTAGGCAATTTCATAGACTTTTAAAAAGTCAGTTTGATTGAAAGAGCAATCTCGACAAACATGAATGAAAGTCTTAAGGGCTATAACGCATAGCCTACTATTACAGAAAAAAAAAAGTTATTATGGTTAGAGCTAGATACAATGATTTTACTTTAATTTTTTTTTCTGATTTGGACAATAATAAGTTGAGAAGTTCATTTAATCAATTCGTTAAATGTTTCACTATAATTATCCTTACCAAAATTCGATTCGTTTTTTGATTGATAATAATTTCTATTTGAATTTTTGTTTTGATTACATCTTTTTGAGAGTATTAGAGAACCTCCAATAGAGGTTTTTAAGAGAGTTTCTTAAGAAAAAAATAAAAAATAATGATAAGAGAAGAGAAAGAAGTATGAGTTTTTTATTTAAGAAATTTAAGAGACCATTTCTTAAATAATAAGAGACTCTCAATCTATGTGGCTTTCTATTATTGGTCTATATCATTTTTATAATAAAATATAATTAAAAAGTATATTATATTAAATATTAGTTTTTTATTGTTAAGAAACTCAAAATAAAAAACTCATTTGATGAAAATGATCAAACAGGTAAGCCTCATCACTTACTTTTTTTTCAAAAATGTTAAGTCTTATCAACATATCAGATGACTTGTTACATTTGTTATAATACTTTAGACTTGACCAAGTTTTTTTTTTTCATTCTGTCTTGTCGTCGAACTAGACCAAAATATCTAATTAGGTTTAAGAGACATTTAATTGGTTGGGAAAATATATTGTTTAATCCTATAACATTTTCACTTTAGTATTATACAGTTATATGAAAGTTAAATTGGGTATGGTGTTTGGTCAAGTGATGAAGTTGTTAAATATTTATCCTTTTCCACGAGAATTCTACTTTATGGAGTCACTTAACTTTGTGTGATATTATTTAGAATTTGGGTAAATTTAAGTCATTAACCAGACATTATCAATCTAATTATTATAAAAAAAGTTAAATTTATTAGCCATGGATATTTTTTTGAAACTACAACCGAACTCAATCTGAAGTAAAATGAACCAAACAAAATCAGATCCGACTGAATACCCAAACAGATTTTAAATCTTTATATTCAAAAAACCGAACTCAAACTTAAACTAAACCCAAAAACTCCACAATACAATTATATATTTAAAAATAATGATTAATATATAAATATCAAATATCTAAATACTCAAAATTATAATTATAAATCTAAATATACATCGATTTGAATCAAAGTTAACTTTAAAAACTAAAATATTCAACTTTTTAATGAAATTATAATTATTTTGAAAATTTTTTAATCCAAATCGAACCAGAACCAAACCCGAACTTTTTAATGTATGATTGCATTATAGGTCGAATTTAGATAAACCAACAACGTAGGTATATTTCATTTCTGATAAATATCTAGACCATGATCCAGAAATTCCATTTTTCTAAAGAAAAAAACAAAACAAAACCATTGATTGTCTGAAAAGTTCTTTCTACATATAATATTTAGCAAGAGAAGGTTCATTGTAGAAAGCATAAGAATTATTATAAAGACCATTTTAGAGAAGTGAGAGAAAAAAAAAATACAAAAAAAAAAAAGTGGTAACGATGGAGAAGTATGAGATGGTGAAGGATTTAGGATTTGGCAATTTCGGATTAGCTCGACTTATGCGTAATAAGCAAACAAACGAACTTGTTGCTGTCAAATTCATCGATCGAGGCTTCAAGGTTCATCAATAAAAAAAATTTTGTTGAAAGTTTGTTTTTTTGGTTGTTCTATATTTTTTTTTCTGATCAAGGCCAAGAACTTTTCATGTTCTTACAAAACTGAGTTTTGGTGTTGCAGATTGATGAGAACGTTGCAAGAGAAATTATCAATCATAGATCTCTAAATCATCCCAATATCATTAGGTTTAAAGAGGCAAGTCTTTTTTTTTTTTTTTTTTACTCGAATCTTTGTGTTTGACTTTACATTTTGGATTCTTCAAAAATTCGTTTCTAACTTTAGAATAAGATAACTATATATTCTGTTCAATATTGAACTCATGATAACTCATAATTATAATGTTATGTGATGATTTAGGTTGTTTTAACTCCAACACATCTTGGAATTGTAATGGAGTATGCAGCTGGAGGAGAATTATTTGAACGGATTTCTGGCGCCGGCCGGTTTAGTGAAGCTGAGGTTCAAAAATCCAAATTATCATTATTATTGTTGTTATATAAGGCAATGGTGATAATCTAGTGATATTAGAACCGAGATCCCAAGACGTAAACTTTTTAAGGAGGTTTAAAAGCGGTAAAAATTTTAAGTACCATTTCCCAGCTAATTAGGTTTAGAGTGTAGACCCATTGATTCATATGTTCAACAATTCTCGTAGGCTAATAGACCCAAAATTAGTCGGATGCCAAATTTTGGATCATCGGGTTGTAAAAAAGGTAAAAATGAGCTTAATGTATATTTATGGTAATTATATGATTAATTCTACTTGCAGGCTAGATATTTCTTTCAACAACTCATATGTGGAGTCAATTACTTACATACAATGGTATAAACTTATAATAAACACCATATTTTGTATTTCAATAGATGTTATTATGCGTTTTATTAATATATATACTTCTTTTGCAGCAAATATGTCATAGAGATCTGAAATTAGAAAACATATTGCTTGATGGAAGTCCTGCACCACGTTTAAAAATTTGTGATTTTGGCTACTCAAAGGTTATATTTTTTTATTTATTTACTTATCATAATTTACTTATATTATTTTTTCTTATTTTGTAACCAAAAAATCTAATTTATGAATGTTTTATAATTTAATACAGTCTTCTATTCTGCATTCCAACCCAAAATCAACGGTGGGAACTCCGGCATATATAGCACCGGAAGTTTTTGGTCGATCGGAATACGACGGAAAGGTAATTAAATTAAATTAATTTATTATTTTATTCACAAAATTAAATTAATTTATATTTTTAAGTACAAGATATTTACAACTCTTGATTCCACTTTCAATAGTTTTTTTTCGTCGACATTCCACTTTCAATAGTTATAAAATATTAAAAGATGGAAAAAGTGTTATAAACGACAAAAAAGCTACATAATTTCTTCACATGACATTGTTACTAATTATATACTATAGTATTATATATCAACTTCATCCAATAGTAGGAAGTTACGTTGCAAGTGTCAAATCAAATTATTAGTCAACTTAATATTTGTTTTGGAACATAAATTTCTTGTCGAATTATCTTTCAAATTTATCAAATACTTTCCTAAGATGACACTTGTCTATTCGGAGGCAACCTTGATCTGTTAAATAGATAAACATAATTGAAATCTAACCAAACATATGTAGTGTCGTGTAGTAAGTAGGTAGGGACGTTTAAAGCAAAAACATAAACCTGTTGATATTATATTTAGTTTTCACTAAAAACTAAATTGCTACGGTTTGGCTAAATAGAAATATGACAACGTCTTAGATCATGCTAGTTATTGGTAATAGCTTCCCAGAAATTAGTTGGAGTTTGGTTTAGATTCCAGATTATCGAAAAAAACATATGTGAAATCCATATCTAAATCAAACTTTAGTTGGTTAGAATAATTTTTATTATCACGAAAACAACTATAAAAAAAATACTTGTAAAATTTTTGAACATAATAATTACTTATACTGCCCACTTATTGAACAACCAGAACTCGATCATTGGCCGACAGGAACTGAACTAACAAACCTGTTCTACTTCTCTGTCTGAGGTGATTATAATTTAGGTCAAACAACTACAGAATCATTGATTTTTAATAATTGATTTTAAATTATAAGTTTTTTTGAAATCTTTTCTAAACGCTTTTTTGATGGATTTTCAAAAAATGATATTTACACATTTCAAATTGTCTGAAAATGAGATCCATCATATTTTATCGAAATATTCTGACAATTATAATATATTTATGGAGGAACTTCAAAAATGACCTTTTAACATGTCAATTTTCAAAGGATATCACTTTTTTTAGAAATTAGGAAAGAAAAATTTGCAATAAGGAGAATTTTTGAAAAGGGCAAGTTGGAAAAAACGTTCTTCAAATTTAATCTAAATTTCTTTCGGCTAAAAACTAAAATGGTGACTACAATTGTTAATTACAAATTTACAATATAACGTGGTATATATATGTTACAGTCAGTTGATGTGTGGTCTTGTGGAGTGGCACTCTATGTTATGTTGGTAGGAGCTTATCCTTTCGAGGATCCTAAAGACCCTCACAATTTCCGAAAAACTGTTCAGGTATTTTTTTTATATAAAGAATTAAATCTAACAAACTAAGTAATTCGTAAAATCAAACAATGATGATATGATAGGTTATTTTTTGTGGTTTGAAAATGCAGAAAATAATGGCTGTTAAGTACAAGATTCCAGGATATGTTCATATATCTGAAGATTGCAGGAACTTATTACATCGTATATTCGTTGCCAATCCATTACATGTAAGTGTATACATGTATATATATATATATACATAAATTTTTATTAATATTGATGTTTTCTATTAGATAAGATATTTTTTATGGTTAAAAAAACATTTATCTGATATCATATATAGGTTTTTTAATATAGGTTTTTTATAGATTTGGGCACTTTTTGATTTTTTTATAAAAAGGCGTTTTGATATTTTCAAAATGATAAAATTACACTTTATTATAAAACTAGGATTATACCCGGGTTATAGCGCGAAATTTGATTATTTAGATTGTTTTAAAAAAATCATTTTCATTTACTTTGTTAAATCTGTGTTGATATTTTAAATTTTTTTTTCGAAATGTTTTAGAGGCCTAAAACCCAAACCACAATCAATTGGAGTTAGAGAAACCGAATCCGACAAACTACCCAAATGAGTCCTAAATCTATGTACCCAAAAACTCGAATTCAAACCCGAACAGAACCAAATCAAGAACCCAATATTAGCTTTTTAGAGTTTTCCTATTAATTTTGAATATTTTATAAAAAATACCCAAACCTAAAAAAATATCAGAATGTGTCCTAAATCTATGTACCCGGAAAATCGAATCCAAAACCAAACCGGAACCAAAATTTTACATTATATTTTTTAAAATTAAATTTTAATTTTTTTAAAGATTTTTCAATTAAATCTTTATTATTTTAATTATAACAATATGTATCCTAATCTTATTTTTAAGGATTATTATAAACTATAAATTAATCTTATCATAAGGTTTATAACACAGTCAAAAAGAAAATGTATTTCGCTTTTACTAACTCTAAATCTGTAACTGACACAACTAAAATGTATGTGAAAATGTATTTTGTAATTGTAAATTTTGTAAATTCTATGAGCATTATTCATAGTGCTCTATTTCAAATTTTTCAAAAAATAGTTTTTTCATAATTAAATGCAAAGTGTAAATAATATATCTTCAAGGTAATATAGTTTTTAATTAGACCTATAACATATATATTTAAAAGAAAACACAATTTTTAGTTGTAATATTTATCTAAATCAACTTTCTAAGTTCTAATTTTTTGTTGATGTTGTTTCGTAATAATTACAGAGATGTAATCTAAAAGAGATTAAGAGTCATCCATGGTTCCTTAAGAATTTGCCAAGAGAATTAAAGGATTCAGCACAAGCAATATACTACCAAAGAAATAATGCCAATCTCATTAAGTTTTCTCCTCAAAGAGTTGAGGAGATTATGCAGATAGTTGGTGAAGCAACAACCATTCCAAGTCTTTCTCGTCCTCTCGAATCATTTGGATCTGGCGAAAAAAATGATGATGGTGAAGAAGAAGAGGAATATGTGGATGCCAATGATGAAGAATGTTATGATGATTGTGTATAAACAATTTGGCCTTGCTCTAGTAGCTCTTCCGGTAAGTCATGATAATGCAATGCTTGTTTGGTTCAGGTCTCATGTAAAGTATTGGAAACTTTTTATCAAATAACTAAAATCGGATTTTATCGATCTAATTATTTGATAAAAAAGCAGTACTTGTAATTGTAGAATCGAAATCTACTTTTTCTCTGAGTATGTATATCAGTTTAAGTGATTAATTTAGAAAAAAATAGTTGATAATTTTATTCAATTTGGACTGTATATTTTAGATATAGATTGATAATTTTCTATCGAACTCCAACAAAATATAAGCTTAAATAAAAAGATATAAAAATACATTAATGTTAAAACTTAACAATAACATCAGAGTGGCGCAGCGGAAGCGTGGTGGGCCCATAACCCACAGGTCCCAGGATCGAAACCTGGCTCTGATAAAATGTTGTTTTTAGCTTTCTATAAGATTTTTTTTCCTAGTTATTGGGCTGTACTTGGCCCATCTGTACAACATATTGGACCTTTAACTCTAAAAGTACTAAATGTTATAAATCAGAGTATGTGCATCCAACTACATGATTCAATATCCATCCGATGTGTAATCCGATAAACGGGTTGCGATCCGGAAAATAGGTTTTTTTTTTTTTTTTTTTCTACACTAGGATTTGATCTAATGTAGTAATATTTGTGAGTAAATTATATTAATTTGTAAGAACTTACAAAGTATTGACAACAATATACCAAATAGAGTACAAAGGATAATATAATGCAGATTCAATGATAAAACAAAACTAACAATGAATCAAACCTAAAAAAACATAAATATCTACCTATCTACATGTTTTACAAAATAGTTACTAATTCTTTTTTAATATGTAAAATAATTGATCAGACCAAGATATTCATGGATATTGAAACACTCTTTGGTAATTCGAAACTGGAACATCTGTAGTGTTTAGATCTAGATGATAAAGAAATACATCTAATGTGTATACATTGAAGGATTGAAATCAAAATCGAGATTACTTTGATGCTTGGCTCTAACAGCTGAACTTTTTGTCTATGATGCATCGAATGCCTTTGTTTTCGCCTTATCCGTTCTTGAATGGCTAACTCTCCTACAGCACACTTTGATTAAAGAAATAGCTCTTCTTTATTGCTTAGAATATATGCTCAAAACTAAACAACTCAAAGTCTTACCTTAGTCACAACTCAACTAAGGTATTTATAGATTTAACACAACTTTATTAAACCTAAACCTATTAGGATTATATCCTTCTAATCCTAGTGTATCTTGGAGAATATCTTGTTAGAACCTTGTTCTTTAAGCTATCTTCTTTTTTGAGCTTATCCAACATTTTCCCCCTTAAGCTCAAAAGGTTTCTTTGAAAGATCTTGAAGCCCAATCAATGTCCTCATCTCCTTGAACTTGAGTCTTGCCAAAGCTTTTGTTAGTATGTCCACACATTGCTTGTTTCCGGACACATGCTCAACTTCAATTTGACAATTCTCAATGCACTCACGAATGAAATGATAACGCTTGTGTATGTGTTTGCTACGGCCATGAAAAACTGGATTTTTCGTGAGTTCTATGGTCGACTTGTTGTCGAGTCGAATCATTGTTCTCTTGCACTCCTTTCCTGTGACTTCACTCATCAACTCTTGAAGCCAAATAGCTTGTTTTACTGCTTCCGTTGCAGCCATGAACTCAACCTCAAATGAGGATAGAGCCACTGTTTTTTGCTTTTGAGAACACCAAGAAATTGGTGTTTTTCCTAAGTAGAATACATGCCCCGTTGTGCTCCTTCCATCATCGGCATTAATATTGTGACTACTATCACTATACCCTATGATCTCTTTTGTTCCTCCTTTTTCGTATCTAAGGCCATAATTTAAAGTTCCTTTTATATACCTTAGTATTTGTTTAAGGGCTATAGCATGAGACTTTCTCAGATCTTACATGTAATGACTTAAAAATTCTACCGAGAAAGCTAGATCGGGTCTTGTATGTAGAGTATTCGAAGACATCCTATTCTCTTTCGATAACTTGTAGCATCGAATTTTCTTCCAAAGCTTTTGAAACTTTCAAACCAAACTCCATTGGAACTTGAGTAGGATTGCAAGTGTCTAAGCCCACTTCTTGAAGAATTCAAAGTGTATAAGCTTCTTGTTTAATTGTGATCCCTTTGTTGTCTTGTTCCATTTTGATCCCAAGGTAATATGTAATCTTCCCTAGATCAGTCAATTCGAATTTTGGTGCCATTCCTTCTTTAAATTCTTTGATGACTTCGATGGAATTCCCTAAGACAAAAAGATCATCAACATATAATGCAACTATGAGAACCTTTCTTCCTTCTTCCTTTCGATACACGGCATTCTCCTTCAGAAATCTTTTGAAATCTAAACCTTTCAAAATCTGATTTAGCTTAGCATTCCATGCTCTTGGAGCTTGTCTTAACCCATATAATGCCTTTGAGAGTTTGAAAACTTTATGTTCTTCTCCCTTCTTTTCAAATCGTTTGGGTTGAGAGACATAAACCTCTTCATTGAGTTCTCCATGTAAGAATGCCGTTTTTACATCAAGATGATGTATCTCCCATCCTTCATCCGCAGCTATCCCAACGAGCATTCGAATTGTTTCAATTCTTGCAACCGGAGCAAAGGCTTCTTCATAGTCTATGCCTTGTTTTTGTACATACCCTTTTGCTACTAACCTTGCTTTGAACTTATTAATTGAACCATAAGCGTTTGTTTTGATCTTGAAAATCCATTTGAGTCCAATTACCTTAGCTCCCTTCAGTTTGTCAACCAAGAACCATGTCTTGTTCTTGTTGATCGATCTTATTTCATCTAGACAAGCTTTAGTCCATTCAACCGAGTCCTTTGCTTCATCAAAACTTGATGGTTCATTGTCAATCATGAGAAGCAATTTCGCACATTCCATGTCTGCAAGTAAAACATAATCATTGAGATAACTAGGAGTATTTACTTGTCTACTTGACCTTCGAATTTCTTGTTGTTGGTTTTCTCCTTCTTCTCCTATATTTTCAATGTTTTCGTTTACTTTTTCATCGGATTCATGGTTTGAATCATCACCAATTGCTTTCTCATTACCAATGTCATTTGATCCATTGTCATTGTCCGTATCTTCTCCCCAAGTTATGTTAAAAGTCAATTTCCCTTGCTCCTTTTCAACCAAAACCTTGAAAAACTTTTGAACCTTTCAAACACTTTACCCTTTTCCTTTAGCAACATTTTCCACATGTATCTTGAGTAATCATCTATTACTACAAAGACATATCGGTTTTTCCCTAGTGTTGGAGGAGAGATTGGTCAACACAAATTAGCATGAAGAAGATCTAGAACTTTTGCTGCTCGATAATTAGTTCTCTTTTGAAAATTTTGTCTTGTTTGCTTTCCCACCAAGCAAGAGTCACAAAACTGTATTCCCCTTTGATTCTCGGCAATCCCCGAACCAGCTCATGTTTAGACATAATTTCGAGAGTTTTGAAACTTATATGACCAAGTCTAGCATGCCACTTCCAAGATTCTTCTTCCATTCTTGTGTGTAAACAAATTGGCTTTCCTATCTTGAGTTTAATTTTGTAGAGACGATTAGGTGATCTCGTAACTTTGAACAAGAGTGTTCCACGTGAATCATGTAAAGTTAGATAGTCCTCCTTTATTCTAACATCACAACCATGTTCAGTAGCTTAACCTAGACTCAATATGTTGCTCTTTAATCCCGAAATATAGTAGATATCCGTGAGATGTTTTTGATCACCCGTTTTTCCTTCAATCAAAATTGAGCCTTTTCCTTCTATACCAACACAAGACCCATTGCCAAACTTGACTCTCCCCTTAAACTTTTCATTCAACTCAGAGAAGAATTCTCCAATCATATGGTTACTTGCTCCATTACCCAAGTACCAAATTCCATCTTCTTGTTTGTCCTTTTCATAGTTTTTCGGATTTACTTTCTCTTCATTGAGATACACGATTTCGTGCATGTAGAGAGTATCATCATCAAAATCCTTTTCTTTCTCTACGTTTTCCTCTTCTTCTACCTTATGTAGTTCTTCAAATTTCTCCATCCTTTCAGGATAAACTAAAGCAAAGTGACCCTTTTTGTCACATCAAAAACACACAACTTGTGATTGATCTTTCTTTTCCTTTTCTTGGTCTCTCGAGTTAGATCTTCCTCGACCTCTAGCTCTTCCTCTCGTGTTTTCATACCTTGATCCCTCTTTCTCATAATTAGCATACATTAAGTTCTCATCATAATCATGACTTTCTTGTGAAACAAGTCTCTCTTCATAGGCTTTAAGTCGACCAACAATGTCTTCATAACTAGTTTTGTTTAGGTCAAGTACTTGTTATAGTGAAGCTGTCATGTGTATATACCGTTGAGGAGGTAAACCATTGAAAAACTTCTTAACCAACTTCGATTCCTCAATTTCTGATCCGAGAGCCGCTGCTTTCGAAGTGATTTCAGATAAATTCCCCGTGAAGGTATCTATAGTATCCGATTCTTTCATTCTTATTCACTCGAATTCGGACATAAAAGTTTGTAATCTTGCTTCCCTAACTCTTTCTGCTCCTACATGCCTTGATTTAATGGCTTCTCATAAGTTTTTGGCTGAATCTTGTTCCCCAACTTGTAGTATGAGACTCTCGGGTATAGATTGAAAGAGTAACAAGATTGCTAGGTCGTTCTTCTTGGCAACAGTTGATCCGGGATCAATCGCCTCCCAAACCTCGTGCACACGTAAGAGCACCTTCATCCTCATCGACCACACTGTGTTGTTCAATGAATTCAACATTGGACACACCACCGATGTTGGTACAAGGTACTTTTTCGTTGGCTTGACATCATCACCCATAGCTTCGATTTCGATTTTCTTAGAACAACCTGGTTTGCTCTGATACTATTGAATGATTGAAATCAAAATCGAGATTACTTTGATGCTTTGATTAACACTTTGATTAAAGAAATGGTTTTTCTTTATTGCTTAGAAAATATACTCAAAACTAAACAACTCAAAGTCTTACCTTAGTCAACACTCAAGTAGGGTATTTATAGATTTAACACAACTTTATTAAAACTAAACCTATTAGGATTATATCCTTCTAATCCTAATGTATCTTTGAGAATATGTCGTTAGAACCTTGTTCTCCATGCTATTTTCTTTTTGAACTTATCCAACATACATCTGAATTAAAATATCATAAAATTTTTGAGTATCTAATTCGTGGCCATTCCAATTTAAATGTTCATAGACAAAAATAACATGTTGTAAATAAAAGTCAATTTCCTATAATTTTTTTTCTTAAAACATGTAAAAGTGAAATATAAATCATGAGTTTAACATAGATATATGATAACTTAAATAAAATATAATAAAAATTCATCTCAAATTCATAGTTGGAGAAAGCTAAGCAACTACTACAAAGGTTGGCCAGTAATCCATCTTTGGATCATAATAGAAGATTCGTGTGGTTTATACTCAACTGTGTGTCCTCCTCCCTATAATCAAAACAGTTTAAGACATTTTTTTTTAAGAAAGAAGACATTCTTATATTGTAATTCAATGACCAAAAAAAGAATGTCTAAGTTGGAACATAAAATCTTACTTTAATAGTAGCAAATGTCATCTTATTGGAATAAGCTCTTGTATATCTGTAAAAAACAAAAAAGACAAAAATTGATTTTTATGTGAGTTTGATAACCTTGAAAATACAAATAATTAAGAAAATACGTGAACAATAAGAACATAAATTAAAAAAAATTAGATATACCCCCCAATTTGATCTTTTATCATCCAAGGTCTCCAATCATCAATAATGGAGTAATTTAGAGATTTGATCCATGCTTGAGTTGCTTGTAAAGGCAAAGACATGTCATGATCACCACTGTTCATACAAACCAACACACATTTTATATTCACTTATCTGTTTTATATGGAGGAGTAAACAAAATTTTATTTTAACAATTGGATCGACAATATTTAATTCATAACATACACCCCTAATAATATCACGTAGATAAAATGTAATTTTTCGAAGTCAAATTTTAGTGAAAAAATAGCAGAAATGATATCTAATCACTTCATCGAAGTTTTATTCTTTCGAATAAGCAATTCTATTTTACAACTATTTTTTGTTTTCATTTAATTTATTTGTTCTTTGATTTTATAAACATTAAATTAACAAAAAAAAATTTATTCATTTGTTTTAAATAGGTCAAAGTAAAAGTTCAGTAATTTACCAGGGTATCTAAGTTATTCGATTAAATAATTGAAATTTTGAAATAATATAGATATATTAACACAAACCTATATATAAGAGATCTGTATCCACTGATGCTATTGTTCTTATGATATGGTACACTGCTTATAATATCGTGATTGTATGGAAGATACCAGTTACATCGCACCCAATCTTTCACAGTACCCTGTAATCATAAATCGTCCATAATTTAGATTGTTTTTTTAAAATAATAATTTTTAAATATTTTCTAAAATTTCATATTTTCAATCTTGAACCAAACTTATCATGTACCTTACGAACTTGAAGAGCTTCACGAACACTCCCGTCGTTGGCCCAATATTCAATGATGTAATATACATAAAACTGCAAAAAGCAACTTTGTATATGTCTAAATATTTTCTTCAAACATCATAAACATATCGGAATTTTTTTTTTGGGTTTGAACTACTATCAACATAAGATTTATGTCTAAATATTATAACTTATTTTTATAACTTACAAGATTATAATTAACTACAATCAACATAAGATTATAACTACTATCAACATAAGATTTACAATCAGGATATTATCTTTATAACTTACAAGATTGTGAACCTTTAAGCATTCTGATTAAAAATCAATTACGAGGTTTTTTCATACACAAGTAATATACGCATTGTTAACAAAAAAAAAAGGAAAAAATATATGCGTTTTTTAAGAAAATATTTTTCCAAAAATCATATGAAACTATTATTTACAAGAAAAACTAAAGTTTTGCAATAAAATTAAAATTTTTGTCGGATATTTCTTTAGTATGTGTATATCAATTTGGGAACAATGTATAAAAAATCTTCAACTTTCCAATATTTGATTGGTTGAGTTTAATCGCGAACTTTTGTTAACTTACCAATTAAATCGCATTTTTTATTGACTTATCATTTAAGTAAATTTTTTTATATTGATTTATCAGTTAATTGTTGAACTTTTGTTGAATTACCAATCATATCCTGAACTTTTTTTGATTGAGTGATTTTCACCCTATTGTTAATTTTTTTCGATAGTCAACAAAAGTAAAAAACATCACGAGATGAATATGGCTAGATCAACAAAGTTTACAATCTAATTGGTTAGTCAAAAGAAATTCATGTTAACAATAATTTGCGATGAAAATCAACTTCTCAAAAGTTCATGAGTTTTTTCAATAATTTCTAAAAATTGAATTTTTTTTTGACATTTTTTCCATATCAATTTTATTTTTACAAAACATTTGTATGAGTGAAGATATATATATGTTACTTACATAGCAATCTGGAGATGTTGGTGCAC
The DNA here is from genome assembly GCA_900406405.1 of Lepidium africanum. Taxonomy (NCBI): domain Eukaryota; kingdom Viridiplantae; phylum Streptophyta; class Magnoliopsida; order Brassicales; family Brassicaceae; genus Lepidium; species Lepidium africanum. The sequence continues at coordinate 5,488 of OVAX01000232.1, read as the reverse complement.
GCTTTTTTCCATCACAATCTGGATATAATATATGTTCTTGATATATTCTGTCAGTGCACTACAAAAAAACAAAACAAAAAATATTGAATTAGTGATGATAATTTTTACCAAATGAATTTAAGAGACTATAAAATAATATAATCGAGTTTATGATTATTATAAATACAGTCATTGCGTACCTTATGATATTCTTCAACAAGTTTTAAACACTTTTTGTTTTGTTGATCAGTAGTTTTTAAATTTCCTTTGCAGATTCTGGTCAATGACTGTAATTTTAAAACAATGTTATATCATTCGAAGCTACGAAATAGCCAGAATTTTCAACTTATTACATACACAAATCTAGAATAAAAAATAGAACAATAAAATTCATTTATATAAAATTTTCTTACCTTATACAGTTCATCAGAAATTAATGACATTCCATGAGCAAATGGAATACGAAAATTTTCTTCATATTCAATATATGTTACAGGATTACCGAGCATATAACCCTGTTTTTTTTTTATATATTAAAAACGAACAAAAAATCATATACAATTAAACATCTGTGAATTTATAATGTTGAAATTGCATGTATTTTATTTTAAAATTAATTTATGGAGTTATTAATTTATCAATATATTAAATTTTTGAAGTTTACTATAACTAGAATTACTAAAAATATCATTAACCTGTAGATTTATCGGAGGTTCGCAACATATATAATTTCCTGCACCAAAGTGTTTATGTTGTTAAAAACTACGAGAACATAGTTTAAAGGATTTTACGTAAAAAAAAACCTTTCAAATGACTACTTCTTGCATCTTTATTATTTATCTTAATAAAATACAACACAATTATATTAAGTCGGAATTGATTTAATCTATTATTTATTATAATTTTAAAAACGTGTATGGAGATCGTAAAAAATTATAAACATACCTTTTGAAATTTCTTGAACGAGGGCTGGAATAGTCTTACCAGAATAAGAATCTCCAGTAACGTAAAAAGGATTGGAGCGAAATTGTGGATGTTTGCTTAGCCACTGCACAATACAAAAAATCCCACTTTAAATTGTTGTAAATTTTAGTGATTTACTGTAATCAATTCTTAATTTTAATGAAAACGACTGTAGGATACTCTAACTATGTTAGATTTTTGGTCCGACCAAAAAAAATGTTGGATTTTTGTTGTTTGTTTTTCCTTTACATCATTAATCACAATATTGTTGTCTCAAAACTTATGTATATTTGTTCTGTTGTATCAACGGATTAAATTATTAAAAAAATTAAATGTTTGAGAAAAAAGAATTGATAAATTCAGTTTTTGTTATTACCTTTTGAATAAACTCATGGATCCTCTTAGCTTCACCTGTGTCACTTACATTCTCAACAAGTGGAGTTTCATAATAAGAGAAACCAGCTCCAACAGGTTGATCTAAAAATATAATGTTCGCCACCTAAAAAATAATATCCAAAATTTGACAAAAAGAAAAGCAATTCAAAAACAGACGAGAGTTCGACTCCCAAAAGTCGATCAAGTAATTCTGTATAATATTATTTAATAATATAGGAAGTAAAATTTAAGATATTGATCAAATTTTACCGATCCAATTATACATACAAAGAATTTATGTTACCTTTGTCCATGAATATGTTGTAGAGACCAAAGTAGGAACAGTTCCATTGTAAGGATTGACCTTAAAAGCCAGTGGTCCTAAATTTGATTTTTAGGGAAACAAAACATTCAAAATAATGCTTAGTAAAGACACCAAAGATATAAAACATCATTTTGAAACAGAAAAAAATTCATTATTCTGTAATAAGAATTTACCGTTTTCGAAAAAAAGACCTTCCAGAGAAGAACATCCAGGTCCTCCACTTAACCATATAAGAAGAGGATCTTCTAATGGTTTATTCTCAGATTTAATGAAATAGTAAAAAGATTGTATTACTTCTTCTTCACCAATACCAATGTACCTTCATTCACAAAATTGATTTAATTAGATTACAACACAAATTCAATTGGTAAAATACAAAGAAGAAATCATTACTCTCAACCGCTGAAAACACTGGAAGAAATCATAAATCAAAGATTTGAAACTTTTACAGTTTTTTAAAAACATACATAAAAAAGAAATATGAAACAAACCCGGTTTCAAGTTCGAAAGGAAGAGGACCTTCAAAACCAGGAAGAAATTTGATGGTGGAACTAGAAATAACAGGATGGATCAAGATAAAATGAAGCAGAAGAAGCAAAAACTTGAGTGTTGAACGCATTATTTTTCATAAAGCTTTGTTAAGTTTGAGATTGAAATATATAAAGAAAGGAAACTTATAACTACCGAAGAAAGGTAAGTAGAATTATGGATCTGACACTCGTCGGTGAGTAGAACAACCATACATGTTTGGTAATAGACCATTTATGTATTTTGGTGTAAATTATATTTCCACATAAAATGAATATAATCAATGTTTATAAAGGACAAATATCTTTTTATGTCTTTGTTTTGTCTTATCTTTGTCATGTCTTTATCTAATTATCAACACATTTTTTCTTGACATTGCTTCTTGTTTCACAAGGCTGGTCGGATTATTATCAACAAATTAAGTAGCTATTATCATTGCTATACGATCATTATCAAAAAAATTGTTGTTTTTTATTTCGAACTGAATAATTTTCATCATGCTGATTTTCATATGAACTCAATGAGCCATTGTAATTCTAATTTAAATGCAACAAAATTTCAATAATAGAAATGAGTTTTTAAAATGACTCAAACGGTCAATATTGATTAACATTCTAAACAGTCAATGTTGATATTATCTTATTTAAAAAGTTTATGTCTGCCAAGGACTAGAGCCGGACATGAATTCTATGAGGCCTCATTCAAAATGTAAAAGAAACTATACGTAAAAGTAAATGAAAACAAATAAAAGTTATGTGGAAACAACAATGATTCTGAAAAATAACTCTATTTGTATTTTTCTCTACAAAACCATTAGTCATAATTAAATAATCAAAATTTCTTTTTTTTTTGGTCAACATTAGATCGACAAGCCCCGATCCATAGCATAAAGCCCACCTCTAAAATCTTTTTTTTAAGCTACCATAATGCAGCGGGTAGGAATCGAACCCTGGTGCCAAGTCATTAGCTGGATCATCCTAACCATCAGACTGAGAGCAACTCGGCAATAATCAAAATTTCTATGCATGCTTTTTTTTTTCTATCATTAACATAGTAAATCTTTTTAGCCTTACTTGTGACAAAGTTGATTGTAAGTAAGACTTTATCAATTTGAACTTAAAGAAACTTTTTTCAACCAAACCAACTGAAAGTGAAATAGTAAACATTATCCTATATGCAACTCATACATTAGGATAACAATCCTTGTACCTCTTCAAAAGTTAAATACGTTTGTATTCTTCTTTAAATGCTTGGGATATAATTTCTCTGAAAAACTTTGATTTCGAAAAATAAATCATTCCTATAAATATCTGGAATTTCTCCATGCCTAAGAAAAGTTTCATGCTTAGTACATGATGTCTTCATACTATCATCAATTGCTGAATTTGACTTCTTTGGACCGAAAAAAAAAAAAATCCAAAAATACCTTCATACTCTTGAAATTGTTCAAAAATCTAATCTTGTATGGAAAAAAACAAAACCTTGATCAACGATTATGATGAAATAATTAATTCTAGAATCCTCTTCTAAACTTAGGATGGGGTTAACATCATCACTTTTTTGTGGCTCCTCATCAAAATGTGTTCTTCTTTGTATAAAGCTCTACTTCAAAAACATAAGTTCAATATCCATAGAACAACAACTTTTAAGGCTTCACCTTTTGCATCTTGAAGATTAGTTTCTCTATATATATGTGGAAGAAAAAAATTTGAGGCCCCATTCAAATGTTTCATCTCCATGTGCTCAGGTCCAACACTGCCGAGGACAGATGGATCACTGGTAGTGTTCTCTTAAAAAATCCTTAGACACCAGAGTTTATTCTTTCTCCACTACAAGTGGAAGAAAAAAATAGATTTCAAGGTGTGGAATTAGGTTATTGATCGGGTTTTATTGATCCAATTATAGACAAAAAAATAGTTTATGTTTACAATTTGAAATCTTAGGATTTAAAGTAGAATTACATTAGGTCCTTGAGTTGATGTATGAATCAACACGATGGAAACCATTCAGTTTGAAGTAGCCATTTTCCATACTAATCATTATAATTTAACTATTGACTAATAGTCTAAATAAATGGTAAATATTGATTTTAGCTTAATTTAAAAATTTCGTATATATAAATTTAAGTTTTTAGCATATTATACCGGATTTTGAATTCATGTAAGAATCGGTACGACATAAAAAAATTCAATTCGAATTCAGTATTTTGAAATTCACATATATCACAACTCTTTCCACACAAATTTTGAAATTCCAAATGCCATGAATAGGATAAGTATTCGTATTTCTATATTAATAAAATTTGGATCTGTTAAGGATAAGGTAGGGACATTGCTTTCACTACTCATCTTCTTTTGGTCATAATATATGCATGGTCCAAAATTATTGGGACCCCAAGATATTGTATTTTAATATTTCTATTATATCAAATATGTAAACAATAAAATGAAATAATTCACCCTTAATAATTATTTTTGGCTGCAATGCGTGAGACTACTCACTTGGGCTTTTACTCTTATGTTATTTCTGTCTTTGTATTATGCTTTGTATGGTAATGTGTGACAAAGAATGTATTCTTTTCTTGCTTTTTGTACTCACCTTCTAATACGAGAGCAGATAAGTGAAAAAAGTATATTAATTAATTTCGCCAGAAAATCTGATATTACATAATGATCATAAAAAAAATACCGTAAGTTTAAGATTTAATTTTTTTTTGATGGATAATATAATACATACAGTAGTAACCTTTACACGTGAAAATATTTGAATGCTTTCCGAATGCTTTCGATTTTTCTTTCTTGAATCTTCAAACGGACTGATGAAGCCAAACAAAAATGTTTAAACATAATTTACTGGGATATAGAAGAAATATTGGTTATAGCCATCGACTGTTTATTTTGATGTAGAAGAAACATTTGTATCTTTCTTTATACCATTTTCAGATTTGTACCAGAATTACAAATATAATAAAAAACGAGAAAAAAAAACTACAGAAAATAATAAAGGCTATGAATGGTAACCTAATTTTTAGCTTTTGGTTTTTAGTTTTTGGTTTTTGGTTTTTAGTTTTTGGTTTTTAATTTCTAGTTTTTGGTTTTTGGGGTAGATTTTAGTTTTTGAAAAGTGTGAATGGTGATTTCTGTATTTTTTGGTTTTTACTTTTATTTTTCTAAAAATTGAAATTATAAAGCTAAATTTTATAATATTTAAAGTATTATTTTAAATTATAAATTCAAACTTATAATATTTAAACCATCATTTTTAAAATTTAATATTTCAGAATTATAAAATCATTCTTATAATATTTAAAGCATTTTT